>JAOUQW010000023.1:16978080-17009079 GCA_028565825.1 Olivaichthys viedmensis | reverse complement strand
ACATCAGCTGTGTAAAATGAGAGAGAGAGATGGGGGGGGGGGGCTGTGTCAGAATTTCTATCCTTCTTCACCATACGTATTTATTTAATCACTGATGATATAAAGAAAAGGAAATATAGTAGGAGTTAAAAGCAAGGATTAGGACTGTGATAACTGCTGCATATATCAAATATTACATAGAGGGCTAGTCTGAAGGTATTCCCCCCCAAAAAAATCAGTTTGACCTAGAAGACTGTTTACCTTTATTATCTTACAATCACAGCATTCATTAATTACAATCACTATCCATTGGGATTAACACTTCATCCAGGATACATGATAATGACATAAGCATTAAACATACAGTGGCTTCACCATTATATGGAAATGCCCACCTCATTCTCCTGTGCACTGCCCACCACGTAGAAGAACAGGTCTACGCTGCTCTTGTAGACTATGGTCAGGCCCTCCAGGAAGGCTATTTCATCTGAATGGTCAGAGGGAGGAAAGAAGCTCTGGCTGTTATTCAATAACATTTGAGAATTCCAAAGGAGAATTTGAGACCCCCCCACCCCACACACACACACACACACACACACCACCTAAGGACTGACATATAAAATAATGGTTTCAGACTTGATAAGTAACAACCACCAGAAACAATGTCAGGGAGTCACTATTCAATTTTACTTCTTTTAGAAAGAGAAAAAAAAAGAAAAAAAGTAGTATAATAGAGCAGTATACATGTGGGTCATGCATTATAACCATGACATAGCCTAAAATAAGGGTGGGAATGAGAGAGTGGGTTAGCAGTATAATATCTCACAGTATCACCCCATGGGGCAAATGGGAACTTTCTATTGTATAAGCACTGTATGTTTCATTCATACCACAGACAGAAATAGCTGGGAGTGGATGAACTACTTCCCTGCTCTGTTGTTAAATTGTAACCTGATATACAGTTGTGAAAGGGACACTATACAGTTTCTAATGACAATGAGACTACGTTGCAGACTTTGTCACTTTGAGAACCAAACAAATAAAAACAAAACACCTGAAAAAAAATTCTCAGAAAAATTTTAAAAAAAAGTTCAAGTGTGGTTAATCAATTAACTAATCTAACACCCTAAAGAGTTCTTTGATTTGTTCTACGTAGAACCCTATGTACAACAGATTTCCTCAGTCACAAAGGGTTCTAATTGTACTCTTTGGAACATGGTAGATCAATTAAACCATGAAAGGTTTTTACCTAGCACCAAAATAGCTCCTAAACTGAAATATTTAAATTTGGTGTTTTAAAGGTAACCCATGCAAAGGCTATTATACTCACAGTATACTTTTGCATGAATAATATTTACTTACTCTCAATACTGTGTGCTTTTAAGCACAACTGATGGTTTATTCTGTCAATACTACTCTTCTCACTCGCACACATTCCCACACATTCACAAACGGAGACCTGAAAAACCTACTGTCTGCTTTATGTGTTTTGTTGAAGACATTCTTCTCGAAATTTTTCTGTTCCTTCATGGAGGAGTACAGCTCTGTGTCATAGTACTGAAAGTACAAATTAGTCCATTGTAAATCCCATATTTTATATATAGAGAGCACATAATAATCCAATTAAATCTAATTAAATACATAATCCACATCTTGTTTAATCAACCTGTGCTTGTCTTTAATAGTAATGTTGCTCCTTGGGTGGAGTACAAGTGATGTGATCGAAAGAAAACGTTGCACCTGACAATCTTCCCAGCTAAGGTGAGGCTTAAGGTGCTGTTCATATTAATTTTCTTTTATTTACTTTCTATCGTCAAAAACAGGACAGCAACAGAGCTCAGTTACAGAAAGTGAATTAAATGGATTTATCATTGTCAAACGATAACTTTCTTCAGGTCAGGTCAGGTAAAGTCAGGTAAAGCTGTGAATAAAGAACAATAAACAGGAAAATGGGTAGTTCACCTTTGAAAGAAGTCGGTTTCCATCATTATCCAAGATGAAGATTCCCTTAACTGTGTACAACGAAGGTTCCTGAGTAAAAAAAACAAACATATAAATAAATAAACACTTTTTGCAGTAAGTTCTTCACTTTTCATTAGTACACATTCATTAAATATGCATTATTATCATGGAAACACCAATCAATATGGTCCTAAAAACATGAACAAGCTTAAAGGGATTAGTTTATGGAAGCAGGCAGGTGTACTAGCACTAAAGATGTTGCTGGTCCGGAGCGCTTCTTTTCCCTCGTCCTCCGTTTTGCAGAGTCTCTCCGGACCAAAGTTCTGTTATGCACTGACTGCCACTGATCCAGAGTCGGAGTGTACCACAGAACTTGGGTCTGGAGGACTGAGGCTGTTGAAAAGTGGCAGCAAGACAACTAAGAAGATCACATTTTAGAGACGCCTTTCCTGCCCCTGTAAGATCAAGTTTCTTTCAGGAATACTTATAAAGTCCAACAAAGAGGGTCCACGGTCGGATAGCTGTCCGTCATTCCCAAATGCTTTAGAGAATATTAGACAACAGCAAAGCATTTGGAAATTGTTACTTACACTTTACCTTGGCTTAAAATGTCAAGTTTAATAAAGGCGAATGCCGCCAACTTTAAAACAATCCATTTTTATAGCTGTAGCTGGATGCGAGTGAAAAAAAAAAGAAAATAATCATGGTGGTGGTGTGCAGGTATGGAATTGTTTGTTAAACTTTGGAGTGTCAACTCGTGCAACAGGACCAAAGTGAGCCAGGAAAGTCAGATTCCTGCTCTGAAAAGACCCAGTGAAGAGATCCACCTGTGGAATGAATCAGAGCGCTGTACTGAGGCGCTCCATAAGAGAGGACGTGGCACCCGCATCCCACCAGGCAGTGCGCACACAGCGCAACTTCAACTCCACACTCCACACCACAACTTTATACAGCGGCTAACTAAACACACAGTCAGATCCAAAACTAACAGATCAGAACGCTGGTTCTGTGCGAACATGTCCTGGTATCTTCAACGTTATTATTGGTGCCAATTTCTGTGCTGCCATATTCGGATCTCTTGCAATTGCCTGCTGATCCACGCATTTTAACCATGTTTAGTGTGTCGTATTTTAATCCGCAAAGCATGTATTTTCGACGATTATATCGTGCCATATAATAGGCTACAGGTCCTTAAAATAGTCTCGTGTTAGCACGCTAGCTTTTCGATCATATCAAGAGTAATGCATGGGGTTTTTTTTGGTTTTTTTTTCAATCTACATAAACATGATCATTCTGCAAAAAAAAAACAAAACAACAACAACAAAAGCAAACCAACAGGCGCGTTCTTTTACCGAGACAGTGAACATAAATATTTTTTTGAATGGAAAAGTAAATCTCAGATTGCCTACCAGAGCCACGGAGTCCATGGTGGTGCTTAGTGTTGACGTGGACAGCTTTGAGCTGTCACTACTGGAGCGCTTGTAATAACCCCTGACTCAGAGGGGGGTGGAGCGAAGTCCGCTAAAATGGCTACATCCAACGCTGCGTACTAAACTACTAAACGCTCTGCTCTAACAGATACTACGCCGTCTATGGCGACGGTCTATTTTTTTTGCCCTTTAGTATGGAAGTACGCAGAGCTGGAGGTAGTTAGTTAAACGGAAGCGAAACCGTGCTCTAATCGCGGCCATTTTGGATCTGCAGTCAGTTTCAATCCTATGCAGCGTCATTCCATGGCAGAAACGGAATGTCGGCAGTTGCGCGTTAACGCAGCCTACCTAACCGATGCGAAGGATTGGAGTAATCTCTGGGTTTAGTTTTTCGAAATTACAAATGATTCCAGTCTTGGTTTGTTAGATGTAGATATTAAACTGTGCTTGCAGGCTCTATATGCGCAACTTTGACTTTTATTAAATACAAGAAATGGGCCTATTTCTTTTTTTTTTTTGTTCTTTTTTTTTTTGTAATATTTGGTTGTCTTAAAAAAATAGTTTATAGTAAAGTAGCTTTAATAAGGATTCGCCAACTGCCACAAGCCAATGTATCTTTGCAGTTTAATAAACTATCTTAAATCAGTGGTATAAGCCTACAACATGTCCAAGTTTCCCAACATGCTCGAATAGAGGAAGCGCGCAGAAATAAGGGACAGAACATTCAACCAGTATTCCAGTTGCAAGTGGCTGCAGATCAGGAAAAAAAAACAAAAAAAAACGACATGCATGCCAAATGCGGGTACATCGGCCTTTCCGATAGGTGGCGTTTTGCTTGCGAGGAATTCTGGAAATCGAGGAATTCAGAACCTTCTCTAGGAGGTGTGGCGGCCATACCGTCATCACCTGTTGCCTATATGGAAACAGCCACTTTGGGAAGCTTGACTCATAACTGCCTGACTTATAACTTACCAACCACTTTGAACTAAACGTAGCCGAAAAACCTCCAAATCACCATAGAGAGAAATGTCGGCCTAGCTACATTTAAATATTTAAAAAAAAAACTTTGAGGTATAAAAGTATTGTATAACATCTACTTCAGTGACAATAGCTGCCCAGATTTGGGACTCCTGTTTAGCTTACTTGCCGTCCAGGAACCTTAATTAAAAGGCTGAAGCTTGCCCTTTGAGGTTCAATAATCAATATACACTCAGTTGTCAATTTATTAGGTAGACCTACCATATACATGCAGTGACTGTAGCCCATCCAAGCCCAATTTGTCAGTCCCCTTCTCCCCCGTCCATCAATAGAAACGAACAACCATAGGACCATCGCTGACCAGATGTTATTTGGCTGGACCATTCTCAGCATAGTAATGACATTGGCATGGTAGTGTATGTGGTGCAGGTACAAGTAGGTCAGACGCAGAAGTGTTACTGGGGTTTTTAAGCAATGTGTATACTCTTAAAAAAAAAAAAAAAACCTTCAAGGCGCCCTGGACAAGCTTCACCCTTTCAGGCGACGGTGGTACATTTGATTGGGGCTCGGGCACTGGCTGCATATTGAGTGCAACATATTGTTCTACATGCAACGGAAGACTCTGTAAAATTGCGCCACTCTAGTTGGCGCCCTAGGCAGCTCCTTATATTGTCCATGCCAAGGACCAGCCCTGGTTCTTTGTATAGTTGGGGGTTCTTACCTTCCTAAAAGGATTCTACTTGGAAACACTCAGTTGTAGGGTTCTACATATAAACTTTAAGACTCCCAGAGGGAGAACCGAAGAACCCTTAGGGGCTCTAGACATAACCTTTATTCCTATGTACACTTACTGGCCTCTTTACTAGATACACCTACCTTGTTGGTCCACCTTATACTGTAGTTGTACAATTAAAGACTATAGCTCATCTTTTTCCATACACAGTGCATGTTAGATCTCTCTAGCCCTTCATCAGTGTTCGTTTCTGACCACAGAGCTGCTGATAATCTTTTGGCAAACTGTTTCTCAACACAGCAGTGACAATAAGGTGTTTTAAAAAATCTCAGCAACTCTGCTGCACACTACCATGTCAGTGTCACAGCTGTGCTGAGAATGGTCCACCACACAAATAACATCTGGTCAATGGTGGTCCCTTTCCATTGATGAACAGGGTTGAGAGGGGCTGTGCATAGAATCAGATGGGCTACAGTCAGTAACTGTATACCTACAAAGTGCACCAATATGGTAGGTGTACCTGATAGTAGCCAATGAGTGTAGCAAGAGGGTAAGTGTGGACTACCTAATGAAGAGGCAACAGAGTGTAGGTCAACTATTAATAATACAATAAATAACAACTAAAAATAGTTATCAACGTGATTAAGTAAGTAAGTACTTGCTGAGGGCAAAGTAGGTAAAAAAAAAAAAAGATCTGTCAATTTACTGAAGTAAATTAGCGGTTAGATTAAATTAGCAAATTAACAGTCACAGATTGCTTTTGGTTTAATATAAGCTATAGTAGTCAGCCAGTTGTGGCTATTTAAAACGGGGTGCAGTACTGATCAGACCAGCCTTTCTTTTTTTTTCTTTTTTTTAATATATATCCAAACGATGCCTGTATTTTTTCCGGCTCTGTAAAGCAAACGTAGTGCTGACTTGTCCAACAGAAGAAGAGGGAAAAAAACGAAACTGTTGTCGCGTCAAGTTGGGAGGGATGATTACCGAGCAGTACATAAATACACACCCACTGCTACAGTGCGCAACACTGAAGTCAGCTCGCCGGTAGGAAGAGGAACAATCTGTCTTAACCTCTCCAGCTGAGACTCCTATTGACGAGGTAATGAGTACAGATTTATTATTTGCAAGGAAGTATGGATCACAGTAGCCTCGTGCGCTTATACGCGTTTTCACAATTGAAGACGCTTCTATATAGCGTGCGACATACGTTAACTCCGTACGATTGACCTGGAAACTTGTTTTAGTCTCCGAAAGTTAGACATGTTTAAAAGCCAGTTGTAATAACACTTTCAATCGGCACGTTGCTGTTATTTATAGAATGTAATTATAATGTCTACGGTCAAAATCCGAACGATTAAGGTAAAAAAAAAAAGGAAGAAGCAGACGACTACTTAAAATATTCTTCTAGGCAGGCTATCTGTCTGAAAATCAATGATTTAAAAAAAAAAAAAAAGTGGTTCTTTTTTTTCAACCATTCATTTGAAATGTTCGTTAAACCTCCACAGACACCGCTTGGTTTATTACCAGTGCGTTCAAATCCGTCGCTTTGCAGAAACATGTCGCAACTGTTTTGCTCATCCCATATAAACTCTCGTCACGTTACGAAAGGAACATTTTGGGTGACTAACTCTGATGACACGCCAAGCTTTATTTCCCGGGAAGCGTTCAGGTTACGTCACGCGCTGAAACCCAACCCAATGCTGCAGATAAACAAAGAGGTCGAGGTCATCTGTTCTACTAAACTCGTAGTCTTTCCTGGTCTCAGCCTGTTATTTTCCAGCACAAGTTAAGGAACACTATCTTTATCTTTCGTCTATAAAGTCATTCTGGCAGTTTCTCGACACACCACGAGTTGGATGCATTCCCATACGGATATCTACTATATATGCCCATATATGTAGTTCTACTACGTCATATTGGCATATGGATTTTACTTATATGCCCACATGGACATATGTGTGACACATATGGCAACTTATTCTAAATGGTCAATTTTCATATATGGGATATATACTTACACCATATGTATGGCAGTATATCATAGTTCGTATGATGGCTTAATGGTTGAAATTTGTTATCTAAACCATAATATTCTCCTTTATTTTAGGACTTTCTGAGACACATTACCTCATCTGAAAAAACAGTTTTGCTTCTATCCCTGAAATCCCCTACTGCATCCACGTCCAAACTGGAGGTTGTTAAGATATAAAGCACCACACTGCTGACAGACATCCCTCCCCACTGTCTGGTTTTGGAAGGGCCATGCAACCCCTGAAGAAGTACTTCACTGAAGGCCTAATTCAGGTGGCCATTGTCCTCAGTCTAGCCGGGATGCGTGTGGATGTGGATCCTTACCTTCCTCCTCTCCATGACATCCAGAGCCAAAGCTCAGCCCTAACCCAGACCCACTCCCAAAACCTCTGGAACTCATTAGATGGGTACGGTTTGCACCTGAAGAGCCCAGACGTGGAGGGCTCTGTCCCAATTCCCAGGTTGTTGCACTGGGTGCGCTCTCTGCATCACCTTCACATTCCGGCAGCGCAGCTCGAAGCCTGGCTGGTCCACAGTGAGTCTGATAACAGCGGGATGCCTAGCCTAGATGGTGGTGATGAGCTGGTGGACATGGAGGACTCAGGAGGTTTGACCATGAGGATGGGAGGTGGAGCGATTGGAGAGTTGGGGTATGGTCCAGTTACGGAGGAAAGCCTGGGGACGGTGGCCCCACTCTCAAGAAGTCAAACAGATAGTGAAGACATTAAAGAGGTAATTGGCTCATTGTGGGTTGATGTTTACATATCTGTGGTGTATTTTTGCACATACAAGGTAAATGATGGTACAAGGCATTAATCATTCAGGCAGTCTTGACAGTAATGTAAGACTTGTTCACTCAAAACCAGCAAAGCACCAGTCAGTTATTCATGCTTGTAGTGTAAGAGCTTACAAGCAAGCTTTCCAAATATTATACATCAGTTTGCCCTAAAGTTTGTCACAAAGTTTTAGTTTAAAAAAAAAATTAAAAAAAACTTTTTTAATGATCTGTATAAGTGAGGCATTAAGAAAAAAAAACCTAAATACAACAAGCATAAAAACAAATTCCCATAATTGTAGCTGGCCAGACTAAACTTTTAGTATTATAAACTAAGCACGACCATGAACACCACTGGCCCCTACTGATGTGCAACTCTAAATAACTTATTGAGCAATAGAGAAGAACACAGTGTATTTATTATGGTAGGACAGAGTCTTGGGTAATAGCAGCCAATGGATACAGGCTGTGGCACAAGCTGTTCAGTGTAGGTCAAAACTTTCCTTGTTACACAACAGCTGGAACGTTGAAATGTTGGTCTGATCCTGTGTGCATATTCAGAGCTGTCAGTCATACAAACACCACACATATGAAACTGTACAATGGAATATGTATAGAACTATGCAAGGAAAATGTATAACTGGAATCACATAACTCTTATTTCAGGAGCACATAGGTGTAAAGGTTTTTTATTAAGACAGATAGACTTGTAATCTATCTTGTAATATAACGTTGACACAAATTGAATGAATATATAACCACAGGACAGAGCTTAATATGTGTGGGTGAGACGCTGTCTGTCACCATGACACTAGCTCTGTGTCCACACTGAGGGGACTCAAGTCACTGCCCGAGTTGGAGCATGCATTTGGCTTTATGCCCAATTACTGGCTGCTGGAGACTTTTCATCACAATTTCGCTTTCACTCCTTCCTCATGCAGTGGTGGAGAGCTGGGGGAATTTTGCTTCATTTAACTTTGGCACCTTTCATTTTCAATGTCAAATATATCGCGCGCACACACACACGCACAAATACATGACTGCATGTGGTTCAGCCTGTCCACCATAAAGGCAGACTACTTAAGCTGGCTTGTGTCACTATTTGAGCATTTCTTCAAACAACCAAGATACATTCGAGAGTAAGAAAAGGAAATATGAATTTCAGTTCCTCATTTTTACAAAAAGTCACGTGATTGTCAAATCTATAGTTATCAGTCCAGGTCAGACAGGCTTGCCTGTACATGACCTACCGATCTATTTCTGGACTGAGGACCTAGCTTGTTGCCCTTTGGTCCAGAAATAGTTGTTGCTTATTATGATATGGACATCGGGCTGTTTTTTTCCTGTCACTTTTGAACTTAACTAGCTGCCTATCCTGTCACTAATCATTTTACTATAGCTATTTTGTTATGGTTAAAAAAGAGAGAATAACGATTACTTGTTGTTTCACTGCCTCAAGCACCACCAATACTACATAATTTCATGTTAGACTGACTTTTACAGTCAGTCTCTTCTGTTGTCCATAAATGACGTCTGTTTCCTGATCACCAGAAATGACAAGATGGACAAAAGCTCCGCTAGCTTTAAAGGGGTTCTTGGGTTTACCAGGCAGGCTTGTTATGGCTGGTACCCTGAAGTATGGATTCATTTGGGCATCAGAGCCTATGCTTGCTTGCAGCGTGGCTTGCATGACCCTAGGCTGAAATGTTTTGTAATCTAAGAAGGCATCATTGGGGCAACGTGTGTACAATCGCTTTTGCAATTCTTGTTTACCAGCTGCGGATTAAGTAACTCTGACCCTTCAGCGTACTCTAATCTTCAATATACCCATTCTTTTTAGTTCAAACTTAGTTACCTATACAAGTAACAAAATTATATTCCCTGATTTAACAAAGAGGAAGTTTTTAAAGCATTTATTAATATTTAATCTGGGCCAATAAAATTTAAGTTTGGACAGTGGCACCATGTACAGTTGTTCTCCCGCTATAGACCTATTGACTTGCAAATTCATTGGGTTAATCCATAGTGGGAAAGGGGTTTTCAAATCTAATTATATTACCCCAGTGACACCAACAAGCAGTTGCTGTCTCTTCGTCTTTGTCAGAACAGGGAGGGAAAGGCTACATTTATTTATAGGGAGTAGTGGTCTTTAAAACATGTAAGGGAAGCTATAAGTAAATAAAAAAAGTTATTAGAGTAGCTCAAAGCCCCCCAATTGACTAGATTTGCCAACCTGATTACTTTAAAGGCTGTAAATAAGGCCAAGGACAGATGAGCAATCTGGGAGCTAGGGCTCTCAACCTAATGTGGGTACTAGATACCTTCAGTTCCATAAAGATTATGAGACAGTTATGAGAAAAAGTAAAATGTAATACAGTGGTGTCCAAGTTGGTTGTTATGGCAGCAGAAAATCCTACCGAATTGTTACAACTTTCAAGATTTGCCCAAAAAGCCCTATAGCAGTGTTAACCATCTAGCTAGGCGTTTAGGAGTCAAAACAAAGACGTAATAAATTTCTCAACAGTGAAGGCTCTACAGTCATTTGAGCCTTTCCTTTATGAGGTGTCGGATTCATTCAAATAACTCAATTAAAGAGACTTAATGCCATTGTTTAAGGTTGCTGATTTTTTAAACAAGCTGTACTTGACATGTTTACCAATGGTTTATGAGCATGGTCTATTAAGCATGGTTCACACTGTGGTTGAATTACCACCAACTAGTTGTTCACTGGGTAGCTATTGATCAAAATCCCTGTTTGAATGATCATTTCTTTAAAATAAATAAATAAATAAAGTCAGACGGTTCATTCACATGGATCATCATGACACAACCTGATGTTTGGTAAACATTTATTGATATTTACTGACGTTTTATTGAAGGCAGTAAAAACAAAGATGTGATAGTATAAATTACCAATTCTAACCATCTTAAGACAATTGTCTAGCCAGAGTTACTAGTTGTACGTCATGTTAATAGGTATGAGACATGAACAATTTTGGACTGTGCTCTTATCTACAAAAACAATTAAGACAATTGACAGTGTTGAACTTTGTAATCTTGTATCCTCAGGAAGCAGATGAATTTTCCCTATGGCAGCAAGAACTCAACCAAAATGTCTACCAAGGACAGCTACTTCAAAGACATAACCAACACCTCAGTCTGCTTAATGACGATGACGAGGATGAGTTTATGGTGGACAGCTGGCAGCATGCAAACCCATTTCATAACCAGGTGACCAGCATACGAGGAGAGGATGTGCAGGTATTTGCATTGTATTATGAATAGTAATAAACATTAATGCATAGTCACACAAAATTGTGCACAAGTATATAGTTTTATGAGGACAGGTCCTCCCAAAAGAGAACTGAGGACGGTACGATAGACAGAGATGGGACAGGGAAAAAGCCAGTCAGCAGAACTGGTGGCAGCTGACTGTGGGTTATGTTTCACATGAAAACTATTACTCTGTTTTCCTGTACAGGCATGTTTAATAGACTACAGCACTTGCTGTGTTAAAAGCAATACCCTTTCAGTAGACAGCTTCCAGTTTGTGTTCATTAACATTAAAAGTACCTGATCTTAATGTTTAACCAAATATTGTTGTCTTAAACAAGTGATATATTTAACATTCTCAGCAGTAGCACAATCCATCCCTGAACCCACTATTAATAGTCCTTCTAAAGTGAAATTCAAGAATTTTTCTAGCACTTTCAAGGTAGATAATTAGACTTTTTCCAGCTCGACATTTCAACCCTATATGTCAGTTTATGAATGTAGGAACCTGTTAAATACACTTCTGGATTGGCATCACTCTCTCGAGTGTGTGCATCTCTAATTATTTTAATTATTCATAAATTTTGACAGGGTGATCAGTTTTATAAGGTGTAAGGTCTTGCAACATATTTCCTTGATTCACAATAATTGTTACCTGGTTGCAGAAATCACTTGTGTAGACAATTTTTGTCATTACAAAGATAAGACTAAGCTTTCTAATGACATCAAAATAATTTAGTGCTTATCAAGGGTTACGTGAGCTGTTCAAAAACAAGTGCCATAAAATATTTTGTATGCCTGGTTATCAGAGAAACAAGGATCTATAGTGAGTATTTTGTGGGTTAGGTTAACTTTCTGCTGTCGATTACATCATTTATTTAGTTATCATTTCTGCCAAAGTTATAAAACCGGAAGGTTTAAAGAAAAGGCAGTAGCTAAAATTCTATCTGAAGGGAGTTAAACAACATTACTTTCTAAATGCATTGAAACACTGCTAGGTAGTTACCTAAACATTATTCTACCTGTCTGTTTGTAATTTTGCATTCTTTTATTTTAATGCTCCAAAGCGTTGTAAGGCCGTTGAAGGCTATTTGGCACAAATGATGAATGGCACCACGTTGTTGATTTCTTTCTTGCAGAACTTGCAGTGTGCTTTCGGTGTTTTTGGCCCCTGCTGTACCACATCTTGTAACTTTGGCAGCCAGGACTAATGGTCTAACGTTAACAAGCAGGGAAACATTTGATACTCTTAGAAGGCACCTGGCAACTGCCAATATGCTTTACGTTCAGTGATAAGATCAGATTAAAGAGGCTAACTGCTAACATGAATCAACTCCATCGAGAGAACTCATCATTTATTAAAAAATAAAAGCACAGGTCAAATCTTGAAAACAAGCATTTTTAAGATTTTCAAGCACCTATAGGAATCCTGTCTTCAGTCTACCCAAAATTCTGACATGGCTAATAGGAGATTAAAATTATTAACCACAAAGCATATTATTTGAAAAATGGTAATTGACACCTGCTACCCTTCCCTCCTTTGTTAGCATGCAAATAATTTTGGTTGGTTAATCGGTATTTAAAACCCTCTCAAACATTAAACTGTCGGACTCATTAGTTTACGCACTTCTGCAGGCATCTTTCCTGATTTTGAAGCTGTTTCCATTCCAAAGAAGCACATACCCATAGCCTGATACTGGTACTCCATTCTACCAGTTCACCGGTTCTACCGGTTTAGGGGAGGAAAGCTCATTGTCCACTGAGGAATGTCTGCATCTACTGGAAGCTAGTTTCCCCCTAGGACTTAAGCAATATGTAATTGCCCAACAACATTTTGGCCAAAAAACTTTCAACTACTCTAACCATTCACTGTGGGATCTGTAGTCCCCAGTCAGTCATTTGGAATCTGCTGCTACTGAGATGCCTAACATGTTCAAAGTTATCAGATGTATGATTTTTCATATGTACATTTGTCAGTTGGCAGATCTTGATACAGACAGAGCTGAAGAGGACCAAATGCAACACCACAGATCTCTTCTCTCTCCCCTGTTACCTCAACATGAGCCTGTGCTGGACCTAGAACAGCAATGGCAAGATGTGTTGGCTGTCATGGGACCACAGGTAACCACAACACTTTTCATTCTAGTGTTTCCATGTTTTGAAATCCTAAATGCTTCTAGCATTAGAGGAACAAAATACTAGAAAAGTGACATGTGATTAAGCAGCACAACATAAACGAACAGGTCTAAATACCCAAGAATATATCCAAAATAAAATAGATATAGTAAATGGCCCTCTTCAGGACTTCACTTATTTTCTAAACTAAATTAACTGTAGCCCGTTTTCTCTGTAGGACATGAATGCAGGTGACTTATTTGATGGTTCACACCTCAATGACGGGGGAAGAGCAAGAGAAACAGGAACTTTGGAGAATCCCATTCAGCAGAACATAAGCTTTCATCAAACTACTTTTCCAAGATCCAGTCAGACCACCTTTGCAAGCAACACAACCATCAACGAAGACGGTTACCTTCCTCACCAGAACCATACCTCTCTGCACATTTCAAATTCCTCCAACATAGATTTGAATTTTAATGACTCCATCATAGATTTCCTTCTCACTCCTGCACCTGCCAGTTCTGTTTGCAATGACAGTTTACCTGGGTTCTCTATGGGGGAACAAAGCCTGACAAGCCCTTTTGGTCAGCTCCTGGAAGAAGCCATGCTCGATGAGAACGGTCTGTTGAATCTAGCACTAGAGGAAGGATTTGGCCAGTCAGAAGTTTCCCAAAAAGAGGAACAGGACCATACAGACTCTGACTCTGGGCTCTCCCTGGACTTCAGCCAAAGTCCTGTTTCCCCAAGTGGATCTGAATCCTCATGTTCCTCATCGTCCTCTTGCTCATCATCATCAATGTCATCTACAGACTCAGTTCCTGAGGAGGGGGCTGTAGGATTCACCCACATCAAAGAAGAACTGACAGATGAAGAAGGAGCTGTTGGAGGTTATACCCCAGAACACAACAAGATGTGCTACACAAATTACCTGCAGTTCCAGTATTTACCCTGGCTTGAGCATATTGGCCATGATCACACCTACAATCAGCCCCAATATACCAGCCAAGGAAAACCTCTCAAACAGCACTCAGAAGAGCCTCTGGAACATAACATCCAGGACAGGTTGTCCTCTAGGGATGAGAAACGAGCACGTGCCTTGAAGATTCCATTTTCCACTGACCGTGTAATTAACCTGCCTGTTGAAGAGTTCAACAAGCTTCTTACCAAGCACCACTTAAGTGAGGCTCAACTCGCACTTATTAGAGACATTCGTCGTAGAGGCAAAAACAAGGTCGCGGCGCAAAACTGTCGCCGCAGGAAGCTGGATATCGTACTTGACTTGGAGCATAATGTTGATCATCTGCGGCGTCACCGTTCCAGACTACTCAGGGAAAAATCTGAAGTTCTGCGCTCAGTCAGAGAAATGAAACAACGCCTCAATGACCTCTATCAAGAGGTGTGGAGAAGACTCAGGGAGGGGGAAGAGATTCCATGCTCAGCCAATGACAACCATGTTTCAAAATCCAGACGGAAGTCTGGCAAAAGGCAGAAAGAGAAGGAGTGAGGCTGGGATTAAATAATTAATGTTTAGTTCATGCCTGACAAGCCAGACGTCATGATAGAAATGAACCTCTTCTTTTTGCCGTGAAGTTTACTTACAAACAAAAAACATCCTTGGAAATCTCCATGGAAATAGAGAAATTACTCGCAGTGAAAGCATTAGATATATGCCAAAGGAAGGAAAAGAGGTTCCCTGGGTTACAAGAGGAGGAACAGAAAAACTGTAAAACAAGGTGCTATTCTAGTGAGGTTGCATTCATATGCTGGTGTTCCTAAATTATTGTAATTATTTCTTCCAGAGGAAGAATTCAATTACAAAGTCTTTGCACCCAAATGTTTAGAACTAATCTAATGTTTATCCTTGCTCCCCCCCAAACCATCGTAGTTGCCTATGCCGCAGAAGACAACACTGCAGGCAACATTAATAAGAGTATGGTGTGGAAGGGGATCAAGAGCCTCAAAGCTGAATAGCACCTATGGATTATAAACACCTTATTGTGAATCAAGCTTCAAGCCTGTGGCTCAAGGGTTATTCAAATGGTGTTATCTGTAGAACCGGTTTTGTGATGCAAGATTAAAAACGTTGTAATATTGTCACACGTTAGGATCATCACTATCTCTGGTGTACCGTAGGGCTTGTTTTACACGTACTACCTCTGCGTGGCGTGACTGACGCGGAACGTCTCGCTTTTCACTGAAGCGGCGCTGCATCTAGTGAAATAAACTATGAAAATGAAACAAAAACGCTGAAAAGCTAATTTTGTACTTTATCAAACAAAATACTTATTAAATTTTGTGCTTTATACACTTTTTCCGTTTGCCCAGTCACAAATCAAAAACTGCAGAGTATTAACAAATCCATGCACGTTTAACGTGATCTATTTTATCAAAATGGACGAGACTAGGCTAATTGTGGACATACAGAAACATTCTAAAGCATTGTTACAAATGGTGACAGTTTCCGGTAGCCCGCTGTACCGTTCTGCAGTGCAAAACGCTGCATGTGTGAATGGGCAACGCATGCAAGCTGTAGCAGTCACGCTGGTAGCATGTGTGAAACAGGTCCAAGAGTCAGAGACTTTAACGTTGAAACTATTTGATTTTTGCATAGGCCCTGTGATGTTTTCCTGTTTTTTAGTGTGAATTCTTGATGACAAGCTGGGCTTGTTTTCTGCGTTTGATTAAATATATTTGTTGTCGTACATCTCTCTGTTGGCTCCTCGTAAATGCCTCAAACGTATTTCAGTGTATTTTTTCCCAGACTGAAAATCAAGTCAAATTATAAAGCTGAATCATCGAAAAATGACAGAGTAAAAACAACTTGCAAAATCACCTCATAAAAACGGACAGCACTCTTAATAAAAAGGATTTATTAAAAAAAAGATACCCTCAAAACGTTGATGGCAAACATGTTTCAGACAGAGAGTAAACGTCTATAAAGAGGGAAAAAGACAGATAGATGAGATTACAAGAACAGTGACATGTAACTTAATGAAAGCTCACAGAACAGGAGCTTTTTGAAAGCAAAGAGAAAAGATAGAGCACTACTACAAACACAATAACATTTAATGTGCCATCTACTCACTAACTGAATAAAATCACTACTAACCTGGTGTTTATGGGGATGTGTCGCATTTTTTAAAAACTAGTACGATGCGATTGTGACATCCTCTTTCCTCGATAACTGGATCGTAGGTTTAATGAGGTGGATTGATTAACATGTTTTTCAAAAGTTAATGAGTCAACATTTAACATGAGCCTTGGATCATTGCCTAGTTAAACCATTTCTGAAAACTGTTTTAACAAGTATGGTACATTGTGTTCAATTACTTGATCACCTGCTTTCTCCCTGTGGAAAACAGCGTTTTTATACAGAAACAGTGTCCTGATGTAACAAACGTAAAATGGCCAGATGCAAAATCTCCCTGCTAACCACTAAACAAAAAGAAAACACCAGATGACAGGATTATAGGAAAAGCAGCTACCAAAGCTGAGTGAGTCTCTATAACTCTTCAAGGCAGTGTCAGTCAATTATGGTATGTATTTGTTTCAAATGTATCCTGCGTCCTCATAGTAAGTACAGCAGAAGCAGGAATTTAATAGCACATCCAGAGAAATAACAACGTTTACAATTTCCCAATAACCCCAGAGCACTATTAGAAAACCTTCTTGACCAGGACAATTTTAAAAATATGAATTCCTATTCCTGAATTGTTAAAATCATACCGAAGTCACTGACAAAACATATGTATTTACACACTATATGGTAATGACTCAATAAGTCATCATTTATAACGGAGTTTAAAACAAGGGAAAACACTGCTGTCTCCAAAGAGGACTTTGCAACAGAGCAACAGACCTGAAACTCAGCCATCTGCAACATCAAGAGGCATTAGCGTCGATCAAATATTATGCAAGTGATATTTGATGCCATAGGCTATTGTCTAAGAGCTTTACTCTCTTTGAACGATAACTCGGCTGCATCTGTTTCACACTGTAGAATCCTTCTTGTTGCATTTATAGCAGCAAAGACAACCCATGGAGTTCTTGCATCAGTTACACGGACCAAACGCAGCCTTATGAGAATGAAAAAAAGACCATAGACTTGCTGTAATAACAAGTGTGAGCCGCTGTGTTTAAAATATCAGGAAAATGAAACATATGAAATTCAGTATTGAACAGTCACTGACAACCTAGACATTTAAACGGGAATTTTTTTTAAATAAATATTAATAATACAGGAATTGTGAACAATCAAGGTAAAATTACTTTCTAACACTACAAAACATATTGTACCTGATACAACCCATTCTGAAGATGCAAAAATAGGGAGTCTTCTGTCCTCCAGAGGTTTACCATAATTTAATGGGAGGGGAAAAAAATAAAAAATAAATCTACACATGGGTTATGTGAAGATCTGAGCAGAGAAAGAGATGCTGCTGTTAAGAACAAGTCTGGGAATCCAAATATTTAAACTAATGCAGTGTATAAGTTTATTCTTACTTATAAAATTCAGGTGCCTCTGCTTCACACCACAATACATCATAACCACAATGTTGTAAATCACATAAAAACATGTATCCAAGACACAAATTGACTAAAAACCAACATGCAGCTTGGTAGACTATATTTCCCATAATCCAACAAGGGAAAAAAAAGGGATAAAAAGAGAAGGATCAAATGGAGATTCTGCAGTTGGTATACAGACAAACCACTTCATTCCCTTAAGGACTTCACAACTCTTAATATTCTCCAGAAAACCCCACCATTGTATGTGTGTGTTCTACACAATATCAAGTGTCCAAGTTTTATGGCAAGAAAGTTAAAAAGAGCAAATCAGTTTCTGCTGCCCTGTCTATAACTGTTGTCCCCAACCCCTCCCACTCCCCTTCTTACCCTACCCTCTGACCTGCAGCCTCACTTATGCCTATTGGTTAGTTTTTGTCATCTTTCTTCTCCTCTTCCTCAGTGGGGTAAGAGTGCCACGTTAGTCGTTCCTCATAGAATGAAATAACAACTTGTGGGCACTTCACATTCGCTTCTTTTGCGGGAACAAGATCTGCCTCGTCAGAATTTTTCCTGCAGGCAAGAGAGAGAGAGCGAGAGAGAGAGAGAGAGAGAAAACACATTCAGGTGTACTTAATTACCTAAGACTTCTGTATTAGGCTCCACCAGAGAGCACACATGGTCCTTTTTAAGCCTAGATAGCCTGCATTTGTATGCTAAAGCACAGACCAATATCAATCTTGGAGAAGAATACCACAAAAATAAAGAAATAAAGAAAGAAAGAAAGAAATCAGTTAATTTAATTTATACGGAGTTGAATCTTTTCAACACCAACATGCAGTATATCAAGAAAGAAATATAAATCATCAAGATAGTTGCAGGGGTGGACAAATCATAGATTCATTAGCTATCCCAGTGGCATGTTTTGGTTGCCCGGAAACCTAATTAATTAGGCTAAAAGGTGGTAGCTAACGCATTTTAACCACAAAGCATGACGAGCTCGTTAAGTGCATTAATACAGAATAACGTATTTGAGTTCTCGAATTCCCAGGGAGAGGACGATCCTGTGTAGCCACAGTCCTTATTCTAACCTGTTTCCACATCTCTGTGTGTTGCTGATTCGTAAAAAAGTTCGTCTGTCATCCGTACAAGCTCATTTATTCAACTAGTAAAAATAGTTCCTACCGATGGCCAGAATGCATCCTCGGCTGATGTGTGAAATTTAGCAGGCAGCAGGATTTGAGAAAAAGTAGCGTGGGATAGTAGTCGTCTAGCCTCGATGAAATATATGAACACATTGGAGCGTGTTGCGTTTAAACGTACATGTGGAGTAAAAATTGCTTTGTGAAAGTCAATTGAGCTTTTTGTTTCCTTCTCTGGTTGGTGGACGGGAGAAAAAACGCTGGCAACCACTATATCAACAGCCTACTGAACCTACTTGTCCACCGGGCAACTGCGAATAAAAAAACTGATAGCCCGAACACGTAATCTGCTTATCCCGGGCACCCGAGCTAGTGATTTGTCCACCCTGAGTTGATATAAATTATACATATTTCAGCCATCACTTATAATTGACATAAATTATATACCCCTATTAGGTACTCACTAAAGGAAAACTTATGTTTTTTAGGAATTAGACAGATATTCGCAAATATTCAGAAGACTTGAGAAGAAAGTCAGGACCTTTAAACACAATACATGCACAAATACACCCTGCATCAAATTACTACATAAAATACATAGGATCGGCAAAAGAGTTTAGTTGTTCAAGGTTTCATATGAAATGAACACTGTAATGTCATCAATGTTTTGTTTAGTGCAATTGAGCTTTAACAATTAAGATTTGATTCTGCCTGTTGCAGATTGTGGACACTACTATGCATTGCTGTTACTTATATCCAGTATCTGCTTACTCTCGAACCTGCTTTAAAATAGAGGTCATAGTAGTTAGCATGGGGTGTTTTATAATATGTCAAAACCCACAATCTGTAATATACAAAAATGGGGCAAAATAGCCAAAATAAACTTCCAAAACACCTGACGGCAAGTTATTCTACACAATTGATTATCAAACTCAAGTATTTTGGGAGCTGAAATAGTAATACAAATGTGGGCTGGCTATGTGGCCCTCAAGGAGTAGATTAATCACTGCCCCAAAAACTCAAACGTGGTTCTTTGACATAAATGTAGGCATAAGTGTAAAGATAAATGCTGTTTGAGCAGAAAGACATCTTCACTCACCACTTCATGAGGAACATCAGCTCTCCGCTGGAATCTGTGGCTCCAATAATACGTTCAGGATCCAACCCCCGAGCAAAGCCCCTTGGCTTCTCTTGCTGCAGGAAAATGAGTAGAACCCTTTAAAACGGTCACAGTTACTGAGTACCAGGTGAAAGAGCAAAACTTCTCGATTGCTCCGCTGTGATCTCACTGCTATGTAGGCTTTGCGTCCATCTTCATCGGAGATGGCTCTGCACATCTCGAACACCAATAGACACAAACTAGCCCACTAACTCTAGCTAGCTAAAATACAGTGGCGCGAACAGAACCACATGTCTGGTCACTTCCAATGTGTGTTCGTGCATTTTTTTTATTTATTTTTTTACCCCATTTTCTCCCAAATTGGTCATTGCCAATTCCTACCCACTAGCTAGTTCTTGCCATCGCACGACAGCTACCAGCCAGGGAGGGCTAGCATGTGCGTCCTCTGAGACAAATGAAGCCAGCCACCGCATCTATTCAAACTGCTGCTCATGCAACATCACAGGGCAGCCAAACGCATTTGGAGGAAAGCACTAACTGCCCTCATCCGTTTACATGAGCTCACAGACACCAACGATTGGCTAGTGTCGCTCTGATTGAAAGGGGGGAGAGAGAGTAATGCCATCCTTCCCACCCAGCGAGTAGGGCCAGTTGTGCTCTCTTGGACTCCCGGCCACGGATGGCTGTGGCATTGTTGGCATTTGAACTTGCGATTTCCTGACGATAGGGCGAATGCTTTTCTGTTGCGCCACTCGGGAGCCCTGTGTTCGTGTATTTTGTTATCTAATCTGTGCATTTTGTTCTCCGGCCTATCAAATACGTTGGGCATGAGTGGGATAGTGTTAGCACGCTAGCCAAAACACAGAGCAATAAATACAAATTACACACTGGGGGCGCGAATCACTCACTCTCGCCTGATATAACAGAGTTTGAAATGCAAAAATACAGAGAAACACACAAACGCCTCCCGTTAGTCAACTAGCCTGTCGCAGTGTAGCCGGACTTCTTTCGTGCCTAAAGCTGGAGCGCGATGATGTTTGACGTTTTTGAGCTGGCATATGACGTGTACGTTCGAAATCTCCCGCCAATTCGAGCGAATTACTGTGAGTTACTATTACAGGATTCTCAGCGCGACTCACAGCAGCTCAGGAAATTCATGTTAAATATTATATTTTTCTCTCGACTCAATGCTGCTTTTTTCCCCCATTTTTAACCAAAAAACCCTACGCACTTGTAGTCTTAACCTTGATACTGCACTTTATATGTGCGCTTCCATTTCTTGATTGCAGTTAAAGCACCATCTCTTTTAAAACAAGATTTTATTGTTCTAATTGAGCCTAATGAAATGCTTATTTACATAATGCAGGTTAAGCCTATTAAAATCTACATTGTTTTAATTCTCACTAATGCCTATAAAACAAATCCATGCCTTACCTCATCTTTTCTCTTCTTGGGTCTGTCTTCACTGGCCGTCTCATTATCCGACTCTCCTACTTTCCTCTTGCCAGCAGCCTCTTTTTTCTCCCCCTCTCCAGCCTTCTTTTGTGACTGCAGGTACTCTGCTATCAGGTCTGGGCAGTCAAGGTTATCTTCAGGCTCCCATGTGTTGTCATCACTAATCGAGACATTAAAAGTGTCAGAAAATTGCTCATTAGTGTCATCTAAAAGACCACAGAAATAATAAATCTTAAGTAGGGTTTAATATTGATGGGTGGTTCACAGCATGATGAATTCCTAAACTCCACAGTGCACTCCAGATGCAGATTAATCCTACATGTGTGCTTTATTTCGTTAGTGAACAAAACACTCTTTTTTCTTTTTCTTTATTGATCACAGTGATCTGAATAATGCCAAGATGCATATATTACAAACAACTTACATATATATATCATGACATGAAATTGATGTAATATCATAATATAACCCAAACATAATATAGTTTTGCCCTAAACTGCATCTAACTAAGTGACTATTAGCCAAGCCTTAGCCCGGATCTTGTAAACACAAACAAGAAACACTTGTTTGACCTAACATAGCCAATTTTCCATGTAACTTTTTTTTTTTAATGCTAAATACTAAATGCTAAAATACTAGGTCCTCCTGCAATAGAACCTGCGCTCCAATGATTCCACTCACTTTGAGAAGCCCTTCCATTTGAGCAGGTACTCGACTCTGCCCTTCACCACTCGTCGGTCCAGAACTTTCTCCACCACATATTCTTCCTCTTCCTCCTCTACCACCTCCTCCACCTTTTTCTTGTTCTGTTTCTTTCCTCCGGGGGCCGCCGGCTTGGCAGGTGCCGGAGGTGGTTCTAGAGGGCAAAAAGGAGTAAAAGCAGTCTAGCTGGTCCAGAAGTTTCTTTTCTTAAATATTTTAACTGGTTCAGATTAGAATTGTGAAACGAATCGAGCAAACACAAACTGATGATGCACATTTAGTGGGTTTTAAGCAAAAAGCTTGATTTTTGCATTCTATTCATCTGCCACAGCGAGTCCAAACGTTAGGATACATTATACAATCCTTTACACGTGACCAAATATTACAGAGTAGAATAAAAGAAACAAACTGTTGATACAAATCGCTGGTCTTCAAAGCAAGTAACGAAACTCGTGGGCATCTGTCCCAAAAAAGCAAAATTTTGATCCAGTCAGCTACAGCCCTGAGCATTGCATCACTCACCGTAATAAAGCACCGATAGCTTAATTACCCATGTACCTCAGCTCTCTTACAGCAAAGGCGTCATGCTCACAAGCACTAAGCCACATGTGGCTATTCACCTGGATGTCTCCAGGTGCATTTCCACTGAGGTTCCAGAACCTTTTGAGGAACTAAAGTCTGAACAAAAACCACACAGTTCCTGGACAAGTTCCTGGTTTGCGCTTACACGGCACTGCAGGAACTGTGACCATTATGTAAAGTAACAGAAGCGACGCAAACTGCGCCACGGTCTGCAGAAACAGTCTTCTCCGGCCTACTCTGGAGCAAGAACCATAAAGGCTACTTAGCTTCTTTTTTTTTTTTTTATTCTACAGAAAGGTTATTTTAAAATAATGTTATTATTTAAAAAATATGAGGTCTTCTTGCAGAATCAAAGCTCGACCCATAAACAAAACTTGGCTTTGGTCCCTCCAGTCGAAATGTGCCTAAAATCTCTAAACATGTTCCTGGGTTCCAGAGGTGAAACGTGCTTTGAGTGATCATGATACTGGGGATCACATTCCAGACCTGGCACATAGGTTCACTGCAGGCTTTACAGAAAACAGCAATAGAAGTTTATTGCCATAAAATTTTAATGCAGGGTAAAAGACTGCTAATTGTCATGCCAACCCAAAGTTTTTTTTTTTTACAATCTAGGTTTGTGCAAATGATTAGAATTTAAAAGGTAAAGCCATCAGCAAAACATGCATCTTTAAAGCAGCAAGAATTCTTATTGAGCCCTGTCAGAAATACATCCAGTACTAAAAAAACGCCCAAAAAAACATCTTACTTGATGTGAGAACTCTTTATCTATGCCTAAATGCAATCTGAATTTGTTAAGCAGTGACCCCCCTTTTTTTTTTTTATATATCAGTTGTGTAAACCCCGTTACACGTTCAGTTCATTTTCATATCACCGACACTGAAATACGTGATTGCGAAATTAATTAAAACTAAGACTTTTAATGTCTGACTTTTTTCACAACTCTTCATAAAACAATTTCATTAAAAATCACTTAGAAATGTAAAAATGTTTTCTTCAATTTTCATTGAATTGACAAAATATTAGTCAGATTTTTAAAAAAATAAATAAATTAAAGTGAAAAACACAACACCCTGCATTTTGAGTAAAGACTTTTCTGGTGCTAAAACTGTGGCAAAAGTTAACTTATAGCAAAACGCCAAAAAATAAATAAAACAAACAAAAACACTGCCTCTTCTCCACCACCAATCACTTCCTTAAAGAGCAACTCGAGTGGATTTCAGGAAAAATGTCAGAAAAACAGGATTTTAAACTGTATTATCTCTTACTTTGATTATTTCTGACTAAACAAAAATAAATGTCCCGTTACTAGCGTATTATACATAACAGTTGTGGGTTGGCCTTAGACGCGAGTGACGCACCGTGAGGTCAACATGTACTGGGGCAGGGCTTATTCAAGGCACTACAGGCTGAAAAGTAGTCCATGTGCTGTTTAGATTATAGGCATACACTGCATAATAAAGCAGGAATATTGTATTCTGTATTGTTTCTAGCTAGAAACCATGTCTACTCAGTCGAGCGGCACACGGAAGAAATAGGACTCGAGCGAATACACTTGGTGCACGCGTCCGGTGTAAAATCCCACAGTGATTAACATGGGAGCGTATTGAAAGCGGTGCAGCTTGCTTACCGCATCTGGTGTAAAATGGTTTTAAGAAATCACATGTGTGGGGGCACTTTAAAGTATCAGACTATAAGAAAATCTGCGGTAAGAGCGGCTAATATATTACTTAAAATTATGCATAATTATGAAACGCAAGTATTATTGTTTTTAAGGGTGGTTTTGAGAACAAGGATTCGAAGCCTGTAAAATGCGGTTCGGGCCAGCCCTAGTCTTTTGATTCGATTACATAGTTTTCTATAGGTTTACTTTGTTTTCCTGAATGCAATGCGCAGAACCCGGAAGTAGTATGCATCGGCATTGAGTGTCGAGTAAAACTCTGTCAAACACAATTAACATCAACCGAAGTCCAACGCCAAACAACGAAAATGAATTCTTTCAGAAATATTTATTGTGCAGGTCAAAGCTTTTCAATTCACACTGACCGCAACTCATTCATTCAATTCACACTGGGCACGATGTCATTCAGTCATTGGAGCGCGGAGCTTAATTTCGGAAGCTTTTGCACTACGAGGAAGTAAATACATTGTGCAAATTGTCTGTATTGGACCGTCAGATTATTATAAACATGCATCATCACTGTACACGATTAAATAAAAGTTTACTAGCGCAATGAAATAAGTTTGGTGTGCAAAGCCACTTGGTGTGCAAGGAGCGTTTAATAAAGCAGCTCCAATTATAACGCTTCAATGAGCCTTTAATTCCACTAGTACATCACCTGCGCAATCACCTGCATTTAAACATACGTCGAGCGAGAGCAAAGATGCAAGAGAGAGAGACAACGCAGGCTGCGTTATACAGAACGGTCTTGCTGCCATTAAGTTTTGTCGAGGGTGCTGGGTGACCCCGCTCCCCAATGATTACGTCAAGGCGTGCAGCGGCCGGGGACACAGACCGTGTTTGAATACGGGGGCTTGACAACAGGAAAAAAAGGCCGCTGGAGTTGCTCTTTAATCCCAAAGTAGCCTACGGCATGGAACCCTGCCTCCTGATCACAGCATAATGATGAAGCACAGATGAGATGGCATGATGGAAAAGAAGAACCACCAGACAGAAGCCAAGAACACGTTGTGGAATCTACAACTCTGTGGTTTGGCCCATGCTTTAAATGACCGTGGTCGACCAATACTTAATATCGGCTTAACACTTAAAACCCATTACCCATAACACACATTAGGTTGAAGTAGAATGAGTGCCAGCATTTGAATAGCATAAATGCTAGATACGCATTTTCAGAATTAAACGATAAGCTATAATAATGTTTATGTTTAATACAACTGTTTACATTTGAGTATCAGCATTTTGATGGCCATTGGCCGCACTGCTCTCTAAATATCAAGATTGGCCTTTAGAAAAACCCATATCGGTCGACCACTATATACAATCAATTAAACAGAATCAGCAGACGTGCCAAGAACAAGTGTCTTCTCTGTAAAACGAATTAAATTGTGTACTCAACTGTGGTCAGCTAAATAGACTAATTAATGCATCAAACTTATCAGCACTAAATTTTGTCCAATTTCTTTCAGAAAACCAATACCAATTACTTCAATTATCAGCAATTAATGACCAGGTGTACACAGGAGTGTTAGAGCAGGGAAATCACCCAGTGCTGGACTCTGAACATACAGGACACTGTAAACCGACATCTCCACCACCCATCCCCAAAACACACGGCAAAGAGAGCCAACACAGTGAACTGAAGCTTAGCGTAGTAGAAAGTTGTGCGACACCTGGGGTGACACTGGCAGGATCACTAGTGGTGTCTGTTGGCTGGCTCATAGTCGTCGGGGAAGACTCTGCGGAACCGGAAGGTTCCTTGTCAACGTCAAAAAAGCTGAACAGAGTGAAAGTGTAGATTAGGGAGGAAGGGAAAGGAAGGGTCAAGGGGTTCATGAATTAAGAGACATCAGGGAGAGAATAACAAGGCAGAAAAATACATCATTGGTATGGTTAGACAGCATTATTACTACCAATAATAAACATAATAATAATTTTTAAAAAGGCAAGCTAGTTGCTAACACCAGCACAACTATTGCGGAAAAGGGGAAGTATAAAACATTGCGGTATAAAACACTTTAGTAATCGTTTGTTAGCTAAACGCAGGTTTTTACACATAGTGGGCAAGAGGGCTGGTCATTCTGTGAGGCTTGTATTTCACCAATCATCAAATTGATCAGCACAGCAAGCTGTGGCCTTTGGCTAGTATTTGTAATTTGTCTAATTTTGGGACTGGTTTACAGTGAACAAGGGCAGGTTTTCAACCAAGACCTGGAAACGGTGCATACAATCTGCAGGCAGATACATTTCCCTTTAACGGTTACAAAAGCAGAGATAGTCACCCAAGCACAGAAATGAACCAAAAGGCAGAACGATTTCCCCTTAGCAGGGCTGCGCAATTAATCACACAGCTTACAAATCACAAGTTTGCCCTCTACAATTAGTCAAATGTAAAGGCTGCAATTAAGATATTTTGTTCAATGGTATGCCTGCTGTATCACAATCAAGTATTTCAAACTCACTAATCAACTGACTGCACAAATAAATCACCAGGATTTTTAATGCAAGTTTTGAATGCAGTGAGCAAAGATATAGGAAACCTAGATGGCGCATTGGGCTAAAAACAAACAATAGCCGACTTTGCAGATTATGCCCATTCAGTTGAACTGAATTCAGAACATCCACGTAGATTTTTGCGAAAAATGCCGGCACACTGCGCACCATTTGGATGTAATGTTCACTGACACCTCAAAGCAAGTGAATAATTTTTTTCACAGGAGCCAGCTTCTGACAATATATGCATTTTTATTTTATGATTTGATGCATATTTTATTTTATGAGGGAGTTAAAGCTGCTGGCTAAGCGAGTTTATGTCTAAATACTGTTTTAGGTTTTCTTTAACTGGGCCTCAGTTTTTAGCTAATGTTCTTAATATTTGGTAGTACATGTGAAGTTCGGTAATAGTTTTGCGATTGGATTTGTGATCGAGTACAGTTGACTTAGTTTGTCTAGTCTGTTTATCATGATATAACTAGCTTGAGGCATCAGTTATGTTAGTTTTAGCAAACATTGATACTTGTTGTAAAAGTATGTTTACATGAAGCTTATATTTTGTCATTTCATATAATCTTGTTATTGCTGATTCCTGTTATTATTTTAAAAAGGATCAATAGCAGTAAAACATTTGCTCAAGACTGGCAGGCATCGCATACTTTCATGGCGTTTTCCAACAACTTTATTGGATATCGCATTTTTAGTTCATATCATGCAGCCCTACTATATTTCATGCGAGTCTGCAGTGTCGTGTGTCAAGCAAACGCTGACTAGTTGAGCAGGGAAGTATATTGTAGTGTTGGGGTTGGGACATTAAACAACACTATCAAACACCCGACCCAAAAGCAATTGGCAAAAGATGTACAATTCAAAACTGCGAATGACAAATGATTCGCAGAGATATGCACAATACCTATAAGGATGTTACTTTCCCAGGCCCGAAACAGACCCAAGAAAACTCCATTATTGCCATTTGCTGGAATTCAAATCATCTTGTTGACTCCACCCGCTGGTCTTGATCGATCAGAAAAATAGGCACTATGAAACGAACAGCGCTGACTAAGTAAAGAGCCATTGCAAAATGTCCTGTCCGTAAAATCTGTATTACTAAATAAAGAGTCAGTAAAATAAATAAATAACTGACTACAGTAAAATGATGAAATTGCTTTTAATAATAATAACTGGGACTTCAATGATGCATTTGTTTACAATCTATTGCCTCTATTGACGTGTGTGAGATTTACACACAAGCACAGACACACACACACATACACCACACACACATACACCACAGACACACACCCACCACAGACACACACCCACATACACCACAGACACACACCCACATACACCACAGACACAGACCCACATACACCACAGACACATACACAACACACCACAGACACACACACATACACCACAGACCCACCACAGACACACACACCACAGACACATACACAACACACCACAGACACACACACATACACCACAGACCCACCACAGACACAGACACATACACAACACACCACAGACACAGACACAGACACAACACACACGATATATAATTGACTTTTTATTTATTTCATTTTTGGCACAAATGGTTCATGGTTGTGTGGGCGTCATTTTGAAAACACGCTGGTCGCGTCACGTGTTATTCCTGATAGAAGGAAACGGCACACGTTATAGCGAACTGGGCAAAATTGCAAAACAAACAAAAACAAAACCCATTGAAACACACAGATTCCTATTATTAAAGTCAAACTCAACATTAGCGTTTCCACAACACGAACGGCTGACACGCTGACGTGTGGCCCACTGACCGAGCAGCAAAACCCCCGCGCTTTCGCTGCGTGTGCGCGCAGAAACCCGGCTACAACATTGTGCGCAGTTGGAGGAAATAAGAGATTTGTGTTACAGCCTGAATGCACGCTGTGCGACATATGTCACTGCAACTGCGGCCCGTATCTGCTAAAAAAAACCCCAAACCCCAACAACAACACCACAAATCGGCGTCCAAGCCGTTTCCCCACCGCGACCATGGCAGCATGAGGAGGGGAAGCGTCCTTTCTTTTCAGGCCGAGTGGGCTGAACCAACTACGGTTAGCTGGGTTACATTAGCTGGGCTACTCCTTGCCATGCTACAAGGTAGGTAACATAAAACGGGTCGCTATACTGGACAAAACGTCCAAAATAACAAAAATGAACTGTTCTCGTGCACTCACAAAATGACAATTCTTAGTATTCTGTGCGACCGCCCACCCCCTCTCTTCTCAAAAATAAAAGGGCCCGAGGAACCAGCTAGCAGTGATGAGTGCTAGTACACTGGCTAACGTTACACGCCTCGTTCTCCATGTTGTGACCTGCAGCTGCGCGCAGAACTACAGGAGCATGCAAATATTACAATTATGGGACGAGCAAATTGTTTTTACACGATTCAGTTGGCAGTTATTTACTTACTGGAACGAACGTATTGTCGCAAACAGTTAATTGCCGTGCATTAAAAAAAAAAAAAAAAAAAGTATATTCAATTCCTGTTGAAAACATTACTCAGTCAAGCAGTTCGCTGGCGTTAGTGAAAATGTGGCGCCCACAGCGCGTGACTTACCTTTAGATTAATAAAATAACGACGCGGAAACACCCAAACAAATGAGTGTTAATTTATAAGAGGTTTTTTTTTTTTTTTTTTTTTTTTTTTTTTTTTTCCTTCAAGCGCCGCAGTGCGTTTGAAAAGCCTTTAAAAAAAAAAAAAAAAAAAAAAAGGTTTTACAGATCTAGACCCCGTACTCCGCCAGACAAAAGATGCACAGACTTCGCGACCCGCCAATTCCGACCGAGACTGATGACGTATGAAGGTGGAATCTTGGGAGTTGCAGTTTTCTTTTTTGCCACGTTGTAGCCAGCCACGATATCAAAGTGCTTCCGAGCCTGTTCCCTGACATAGTATATAACCTCATGGTTTATTTGATAGGTCTCTGGATGACTTTATCGGACTAAATTAAATAAGTAAAAATCTATATTTTTATATATTGTGTTATACGAGAAGATATAAAGTATAATAAAATGAAAAATGTCACTAATAAAATTAATGTCACTAATAAAATTAATGTCACTAAATGGGACACGAATGTATGTGGTTTGTTATTTATATGTATCCCAGTAATTATTCAATCAGATATTTATTTCAATTATGGTAAACAAAAAAAAATGGCAAATTAATTGGTCGACTTGCAATTGAAACTGTCACTTTTACCCATCAAAGCACAAAGGCCTTGTGATTGGTCATGTTTTTCGAGAGCCTCACCTCTTGTGGCTGCAGTCAAGACCATTTGAGTGATGAGCGCATAAACCTGAATGGTGTGCCAATGCTGCAATCATTGCATTTTCCTTATGGAAAAAAAAACCTAACTTTAATTTGTTCTCTGAAGACGGTTATAACTTCGTTAGCATACGTTTAGTTTGCAGTGGCAAGCATTTTTCTTAATAATTCTTGCAAAATTGAATTGTAGTGCAAACTCTGGTAATCTGGGACAATTTTTTATTAGCATTTTTCATTTCCAACATTTTCTGTCAGTTATCCAATAAATCAACACATTAGAGCTTTCCAATGTGTTAATTATATCAGAAGGAAAAGTGTAGATATCATACTCTCAGAAGAAATGATCAACCATTTAACATTTTTTGTACCCAAATATTTTTTCCTGTCTCCAACTGGTAATCAGAGACAGCTAAATAGGTAATGTGGGACACTCTTGTATTAGGTTTAGGAAATCCTAAATCTGCCTAATTTATGTAGACCAAGATATACCATAATTTATTTGTCTTATTAATTACATTTACACTGATCTGGCAGTTTATTAGCTAGACTGTGCAATGCAATATTTTGGTACAACATTTCTGCACAATACATCCATCATCTTGTAGTCCATGCCCTGGTGAATTTATGCTGTTCTGAAGGCCAAATGAGGCACAACACATTACTAGATAGGTGTACCTCATAAACTCACAACTCAATACATGTTTAAAACTTTTTAAGCCTAAA
>JAOUQW010000023.1:16947727-16958479 GCA_028565825.1 Olivaichthys viedmensis | reverse complement strand
TAAGGGCCTTGCTCAAGGGCCCAACAGTGGCAGCTTGGTGGAGCTGAGGTTTGAACCCACGACATTCTGATCAGTAGTCCAGCACCCTAACCACTGAGCCACCACTGCCCATAGGCTACGTTCAAAACTGCATACCCACATCCTAAATAATATGTCAAAATAGTATTACACTGTATGTACAGTTGAGTGCAAAGGTTTGCATCCCCATAGTTTCTGGATGGAAAAAAAGAAAATGTGCCTCTATTTTACAATTTATCTACAAATAAAAAGAATTGCAATAAGTAAAAAAAAAAAAACTAAATGTGGGTGTATCCTGCAACAAGACAACAATCCAAAAAGCAAAATCAAAAGAAAAATTGTTTGAAAAGAACCAAAAGCAAGACAAAGTTTTGCCATGACCATCTCGGTCTTCAGACCTGATTGGAAGACAGCAGTATATCTAGCAGAGTTATAACAGATATCTCTAGAAGAATGGGCAAAGGTTAGGCAAGCAATCTGGTAGAGTTAGAACAGAGATGTCAAGAAAACTAGGTGGTGCATATTACTGTGAGGATCCAAAAGGCGTGCAAGTTATGAGAAAATATTTATATAACATTCAGAAAGCCAAAACTTTTGAAGGGATATCATTTTGACTTTTCTTTATTAATATCTTAACATCCACTATTTGACCATTTCTGTTACTCGTGATAATGAAGGAACAGCTGTGAAACCTAACACATTAAATGTCTTGGTATAAAAAACGTTGTGTTCTTCATTTTTGTTTAGGGGTATGCAAACTTATGCACTCAACTATACTATTACAACCGATAAACTATGCACTCCTGCCACCTGCTGACAAACAATCAGATTACAGTATACGCTCATTTAAAGCGCAGCCTACAGAAAAATTGCCCAATTGTGCCATCTGTTGGTGAGAAATATAATGTCCTCTGAATATTGAAATCCAATTGGATTACTGTTCGCATTTGAGTGAATATTCCCGTTGATGTTGTCGCTAAAACTCTAAACTGATGCACGAGAAAACACCACCTAATCGCCATTAATCATAAGCAATTGTACTGATGTTTGGGCAACAAATGTAATCAGTTGTGGAAAGAAAAGACATAGGTTAACCAGGTTTATACAAAACTATACCTTAAAGAAAGCTACCAAGTAAAGGTTTGTATAGAAACTTTAATCCACTATGACAACACCGAAGATTATAGTTCATGGATTTATTATACTATTGGGATATCGCTATTACATAAACTTAATAAATCTCAAGCATGTGGAGCCGCAGTGAATAATTTTCTATCAGCCTGATGTTCCCGTGGAGCTCAGCGGCGTTCATACTAATAATCTACAGCATGGGCCTGGTGGGGAATGAAAATCAATATATCATCAGAGCGGCCCAAGAGTGGAATCCCTGCTCAGCCTCTGTTTATCTGATGCTCTATTCAACGCCATGGAATAGAATTAAACCCTCCTGTCTAACATGGAGGGTTTATTGATCTTGTCTTGGCCAAACGAGAGAAGACAGTCATGTGGTGCTGCGTTTATTGACCGCCAGATGGCGCTTGGGAGCAGGTAAGCATATGTAGCTGTCTGGAAAAGGCCCGACACTTTGGATGTTCGTGTTAATGTCTAAATTGCTCCAGATTAGGTGCCCCAAGACGATTTAACAGTACCCTACATTAAACGTGGACACATAGCTACTGTGGTCATTGTTAACTGATTGTTGTTTATTTATGCTATAGGCCTATATTCTTGCCATAGATGACACCCCACGATTTGATTACAGCATTTATTAATGATAACTCTGCCCTATACCATTCATAAGCCACAAAAGTCATGCCTTAAATAATACATCTAAAGCATGTCTGCATTGAGTTCACAAAAGGAAATATTTCATCTGAAGAATGTTTTGTGAAGCATATGTCTTGTCTTGTCTCCTCATTGCTCTTCCTCTGTGCTCTGTGTCCTGCTGTGTTAGATGGTATAATATGTCTATGGTCCATATGTGCACTGGTCTTTAAAATTCTTTCCACTGCAAAGAAGCAACGCTGTTACTATACTATTTACATACATCACAACTCGCACACAGACACTCCATGTCTTTTCTGTCCTCTCTCTCGGTTTCATCTTCTCTTTCTTTGTTAAAGGTTAAAGAGCGAGGTCATGCCGAGTTTGAAATGGTAAAGCCAAAACAAAAACCTCCATTGCTTTAAATGTTCTCTCCTTCATCCTCTCATTTATTTTCTTTTTTTCCACATCACTCTTTTGCCTGACATCTTTGTCCTTCCTTGTCTTCATCTTTCTTTTTTCATCCCAATCCTCTCTTTTCTTTTTATCAGCCTCACCCCTCCTACCTGACCCCCCACCTCCCCCAACTTCCTCTTGACAGCCACCATCCCTCCTCTTAAAAAGTCCATCCTTGCTTAATTAAACTTATTTTCACTTTGACGGCAGAATCAATTTCTGTAATTAAAATGCTGGCAAATGACCAAGGAATCTTGGTATGGGACATCAGACCAGGCTCTGTTCCTGTGACACCATGGTAAACTTGATTTTGAGCAAACATTGTTTTGCCTGACTGATTTCTGATTTCTGATCAGGCCCACTGATTGTATTTGAAGCACGATAACGATATATATCCCAGTTTTATAAACGACGAGCAAGCTGAGAAGAAGAAGGAAGGTGGGTGAAAACTAGATCAGTGTGCTTGCTTTGATCTGTTGAGTTGCAGAATATTATTATACTTCTTGAGTGATTATTACCAGGTAACTTTTCTTCTTTGCTGTCCATTGATCTTTTGAGTTCAAGCAAAGATTGTGATATTCAAGTCTTTTTGTGTCCATTGCCCAGGGATTATTACAAGTTTCAGTGAGCCTGCGTTCATGGTCAGGTCAACCCCGATATTGCCTCAGCGCACGCCAGAGTCAAAGGTGGCTAAGAGAAAAGAAGAGAAAAGAAGGAGAAGGCATGGTTGGCGAAAGTAATAATGGAGAAAGGAAGAGCCCAGAAACTGACCTTTGCTCCCGGTCTTCCTTTCCTTTTTCACTTTCTCTCTCCCACCCTATGTTTCCCCACTTGTTCTTTTCTGCTGAGTTACCAGAGACTCTTTGTGTCCGGGCCTGACCTGACCCCAGGCTGTGCTCTCAGTGACCCCTTCACAGGTCATCCAGAGGACACGGCGATGGAGGGGTCAGTCTGCGGCCTCGGGTCACCTTGTGGTCAACATCAGGTCATTTCTCGGTCAACATCAGTGGTATTAGGCTTGGGACCCTAAAACGACAAAAATCTTCTGATGGCTAGGATATCTCTCATCAAAAAGTAGCGTTGTTAAGGAAATACGTTTATGTGCAGAGCCTTTAGACACAAAAAAGATGTGACCTTCTTTCTGGCTTGGTATATTAAACTCATCCTACAACTGGACTCTAAAAAAAGAATGCATTGCATAATATTTTAATAATATTTTAATCCTAACAATTCAGTTATACAAGTAGAATGCTATTCATATGACTTCGACTAGTGCTAGCCTTAGAGGACATGAATTTTTTCATATTCAGTCTAACCGGCCTAGGGGTAACACCTGGCCTCTTCCAAGTTGACTTAGGGCCATTTTTCGGTCATCCACAGGGAGACACCTAGCACTGGCAGGGTTTACACATGTTCTAATTAACATTGTGGGAAATTTAAAAGTCTGCTTTCGACCATTCAGATACATGCCCTTGGAATGATCCTAAACTGGAGGTCACCCAGTAGTTGACATTAAGATGTACATTCAGTCAGCTGAACACTGAAGCCCTGAAATATTGTTTTTCAGATAAATGAATCAATGTGATTCAAACCCAAAAGCAATCTAGCAGAGGTGTGGGTCATCCACTGGTCAGCATCACACAGAGATTTAAAAAGTATTTTGTAATATTAGTAAGGGTGATGACCTGACCCAGATTATTACTTTTGACCTCTTACGCAATACTGAACAAGATTTGTTGCCATTGTAATGTTTTTAGTCTTCACAAGCATTCAGATGACTGTCTTACAGGCATCCCTGTATTTTGAGAGCATTTGACACCATGAAGCACTAATATGTTTTATTACTATATATCAAAATATACTTTATTATTTTGTTGTTTTGACAGTTTTACACAATCATGGCAGCTTGTAGAACAATTTGTATAAGATATAAGCGTGTACAAATGGTTGGCGAAGTTCCTGTGCATTTAAGGGTTTAGAGAAACCCTGAAAAGCATTTGTATAGGATAACTATTTGTACAGGGTATCACAGGACATTTATAACCACTTGCATTGAAATATTGAAATTGTGAACATATTTGATCCATGTTGTGCAGGTAGAAGCTGCCGTCCATGGATATTTCTACATCATTGCTAACAGGCATCCTATGCCTGTAGCGTTTGGTATATACGTCATATATGAGAATATTTGAATTTTGTCACACTTTCATGAATATTAATGTGACCTGGAATTCACCCAAAATTCAGGCAGGTTGTCTGGCGGTCACCAGTGTGGGGTGTATTCAGGCCTTTCGATATTCCTCAAGATCCGAATGAAGCACATTGACTGGGTTATAGTCTGGACATGGCTATTGAAATCTATTTGAAGTGCATTTGACCCGGGTCTGACCTACATGTAGCCCGGGTCACTTGGCGGTCATCTTGAGGGTTAGTTTTTGGTCAGAGTAGACTGTGCCCTCTGAGCCACTGTAGGATGGCAGCGCATCCAGTAGGGCAGACTGCCTGTCAGGTGGGCTTGCGGGCTCATTTATCCTGCCTCTAATCATTACAAATGGGGGAGAGTGGCGTAAACAGGCATCATTAGGGCCACTCGTCACAGGCACTCACGTCCACTTTAAAGCACCATTATAACTCTAAGGGGCCATCCATAATGCACTCTCCAGGGGAATAAGAAAGAGAGAAAGAGAGAGACAGAAACAATGAAAGAGGGAGAGAGGATAACAAGTAATTTTGAGCTAGTTTAGTGTAATTTAGGCAGTGCAGTTTGGATGGTAATCATCCATGTCTTTGTTATGTACATTATGTATTTTGATTGTAGTCAGAAAAGTGCCAAAGCTGTGATTGATAGTAAAGGGTGTATAGATTGGCAATGTAATGTAATGTTGTAAATGTAATGTGTGTGCACAAATTGTTGTGAAATTCCCAAAAATAGAATAGACATCCCAATACAGACCAGAATAGAATAGAATAGAATTTACTGAGTGGCCCACATTCGTATATGAAAGAAGAGAGAGTGAAATCCACAAGACAATCTTTGGCAGTAAAACAGTGGCATAGCTGATGATGTTTCTCTGTGTTTGTGTGTGAGTGTGTATGTGTGAGGAAGCAGGAGGAGAATCTTGTATGCAACGAGTTCATCGGCAGGGCAATGACAGACTCTCCATTCTCAATCACACTGTAGTCCCCTGGGGCGTGCTATGCCGCTGCCGTGTGTGTGCGAGTGTGAGTGTTTGCATGGGTGAGAGAAAGAAAAAGACGGAGAGAGTGTGAGACAGAGAGAGGAAAAAGGAAATAAAGGGAAGAAAGGAGGGTATTAAGGAGACAAAAAGGCAGAACAAAAAGAGAACATGGAGACAGAACAAGGTCTGGAACGAGAAAGTGAGAGGTGCTCTCACAGACAAAAAAAAAGAGATAAAAGGAAAACATTAAGCACAGATGTATTTTGTACAAGATTACTTTCTTTTTGATTGTTCCCTAAAAAGTGTGTGCGCTAAATTGACTACGGGTAACGAAATGACATCAGAGGCATACCATGTGGCATTGCCATGGCAATATCCATAATCAGCAGGCAGCTACACTTTCCTGAAAGTCCTTATTAGTGCCTAACCAACAACCCCTGCATCACTCTCTCTCTTTCTCTCTCTCTCTCCACCTGCTCTTCACCCCATCAGTGCTGGGGTCGTTGCGAGGTCGGCAGGAAAAATGAAGCGCCTTCTCTACGCTGCGTAATGCTGCTCCATGCCTGCTGATGGAATTCTCTCTCTCTTCTTCTCTCTCTCACTTCCGCTCACTCTATCTCCCTCTTCCCTCTCCCACACTTCATTTCTTTGCCCAATCTCCTGGCTTATCTTGTCTGTACATTCCCCTGGGCTTTCATTTCTCATTCCTCCTTTTGTTCAGGAGGACAGAAGATGGACAGATGCGATGAAGGACTTTGTGTGTAAAGTATTCAGTGGCCATTCTGCAGCTTGATGCTGATGTTGTGAAACCCTCGCAATCATTAAGTCGAGTTTTGATGTTGGTGTCACCTTTAAAAAAAGAATTAGATGCAGGGAATCTGACATAGCGGTGTGGAGAGTTTCATGTATAGCATATGCTAAGGGTGAGCTAGTTGCTAGTTTAGTGGGCAGTCCTATCTGTCTAGATCAAGCTTTATAAATAGCCTACTTCAACATAGTTTGTTGGGTATGTTGAGAATTTGGCTAATAAATCCAAAGGATAACGGGGTTTTAGATGCAATCTGTTGCAGATTAACATATACTTAGTCAGTTATAGAAGGGGTGGCTGGGAATTCTAAAGAAAGCCTTGTGTTTAGGCCTAATGTTCCTGGCCTCATAACTCTACAATTCAGTCAACTCTTATTTCATGAAAATGTATAAAAAATAAGTTTATTAAGCTGCAAGACTAATCAACTCTGACATGGTTAGTCATTTACTCTTGTGAGTTCAGGAAAGGTGACAAAACACTCGTGCTCAGACTACATAAATGAACCAGCCACCATTAAGTGGAAAATATCCCAAGGCTTTAATACCTAATTCTAAGACCTCAAGAACTATCGGTGTGATTCACGGTTATGTTAGCCCCTCAAGTAGAAAACAAAACTTGTTCTTTGTTCTTAATGCCTTTGGAAGTAAAACATATTATGTGGGGTTTTTTTTTGCAGTGAAGTCAGGGTTGCATTGGTTCAGGTTTGACCCATTTTAGAGATGACACAGTGACAATGGAGAGAGCTCCACATGTGTACTTTGAGTCAGCCAGTGCTCTGAGAAGAAAAGCTTTTTGCATGACATGAAATTATACCTTTATTATCAGGTTAACTGTGGTTTCAAGACAAAGCATGATAATGCATTATAATATCATTTAAAAGCAAAATGCTGAAAGGCAGCCAAGTAGAATGGGCCTTGGGTCGACTGTGGAAAGAGAGTACCACTTTTTGGTCTCTAGATGTCAGCAGTGGCTGATAGAGATGCTTATCATCTTTCCAGAGACAGATATTTTAGAGTCTTTCCAAAGCCTGTATTGATAAGTACCATCAGTGAAGAAAACTCTTTGACAGTGTAATTCAGTGCAAAACTAGGCCTAACCTGTGTCTGGAAAATTGCACTGTAGAGATTTGCATCGATTCCCATCTATTTCTAGTAAGTTTGTGGTGCGGTAGGCCAGGACTCCCAGTAAACTGAACAACGGTTATATAGTCACACCAGTTTCTAGCTGCTATTATATATGAATATGTAAAATATTGTAGTATTATAGTATAATATTTCTCTTAGCTATAATATTAATCCTAATCAATCATTTTTATTAAGACAATTTACTCAAACCTATTACTGGCCTAAATCAAATTCCTTTCTAAAGTAGAAAAAATATATAATTTATTTAATTGTGTCTTTGATTAGAGATGCCCACATATTAAAATGTGGTAATTTAAAATATATATATTCAGCGCCTTTAAGCATTTTATGAATAATATTTTACTTTTAATTATTTTCTAAAACACAAACAATTGTATTATTGCAGAGTATAATATATAAAACACAGGAATACAACAAATCCACACTGTTAACCCTTGCTGTATTTAATACAGTAACTAACTGTATAATTGCCAGTAAAATACCGTAACATCATCATAAAGTACAAAACTGTAAAATGTGTTGCATTATGGGAATTTTTTGTGATGTCATGTCCAAATTACAGTATATTACATTTTATTTATAATTACAGTAAATTACCGTATTGGTTTATTAAAAGAAATACAGTAAACTATACTGTATTGTCACCTAACGGACAAAAATAAGCACGAAAGGCAGACAACAACTTAGCCTACAGGAACTGCATTAACAAACACACACACACACACACACACACACACACGTGCAAAAAAAAAAATATATAGGTTGATCGAGGCCACTGTTACTGACTGCGCCTGACCTGAGCGAGATCGATAGGGCGAGAAACAACTGACTGCATCTGTCAGATAAAGAATCGTTTTAACCAGCATTATCATTATTTTAACCCATGGATTGACACTTTATATACTTGGTAACTTGTACTAATATAGATACTAAGTACTAGCAAAGCTAGCGTTAATGGTAGCTAGTTATCGCTATTAATAGTTCGTTAACACTCGCTAGCTAGTTGTTTATTGCTAAAATAGCTAGCTAGCTAGCTAACAGTCTTTGCTGCATTCAGGCTCAGCGGTTGGTAATAGATGTCCATTTTTTATAAAAACTGAGCCCTGATTAAATATTAAACCACTGTCAGTGCCTCAGTCTTTAGTAGTAGTCATTTGGTGTTGGGACAATAACTAGCCGTTTCTGAGTAGCTAGCTAAAGGTTTTTAAATGCTGAAATAATGGTGGCTAGGTAGCGTTCTTATTAATGTTAACTAATACAGTTTATTTTCTTGTTGTTTTGTCTTACAGATGTTGGAGTGTTCACTAGCCCAAACTAGGCTGTGATATGTGGCCTATAGGCACCAAAAAAAATCCTTCTGCTTAACTTGTGATAGATAACTTGTTGGCTGTAAGTGTTTTTTTTAATGTTGATTAAAATGATGATAAATAAAAAACATGGATCATATCTTTTGAGTTCTGTCACAAAAAATAAAAATAAACCATCATATGTTTGCCAAACACCAACCTTGTTACATACAAAGCAGTGACAAGTCTTAACAGTGCAGCCTTTTAATTAAAGCCGTATTTGTAAAGCCATTTTGGTTTATTAATAATAGTAACAATAATAATAATAATAATATTAATAATAATAACAATACTTTTATGATATTTTATTATATTTTTAAAATATGAATTATGTATAGAATACAACCAACAATTTATTGTTCAGCATCAATCTGTGTCTTTGTCACTGACTATAATTTATCCCTTACATAATTCTGTGTTTGAATATTATGTGGAAAATATCCATCATAGCTCTAGTGTTTTGGGTAATTTAATGCCACTTGTGTAGAAGTACATGATTTTGAACAAAACATTTTATTTGTTTTGGCAGTAAAAATTTATTTTACTAAAATCAAAGAAGTTTGATGACAGAAACCTGCCATCCAGGCAATGAGATTTCAACCCAACTGACTCAGATCTTTTCTTCTAGCTTTTTTTTGTTTCCCTTTTCCACCATTTTCCTTTCCTCCATCTTTCATAATTTCACTCTTTGGTTGGTGGGCTGTGGGCTGGGGTTGTCTGGGCAACTGGTGGCTTGACAACCGGCCATGACTGGTTGCCATGGATGGCAGGTGCCATGATGGCCAAGTTGGCATAGTTTCCAGTAGAACGGGCAAAAGAATGCCAGCTGTCCACACTCCTCCTTACCACCCCACCAACAAACCCCCCCCACACACACACACTCACACACATGTCTGCATTTACAAATACACACACAGGTGTACCCAGATGTGTATCACAGGACAGTGATTTCAGTACAGATAGAGAATCTGTGGAAAGTACAAACATTAAGTACGTAACATACACACATTAAATGTATGAAGTTAGTCCTCTAATATTCATATTTGAATGCAAAAAAGTGCTGAGAAACAGTGCCGAGAGTGTTGATGAGGACCGCTAGTCTTGATTCCAGATGTCACAAATTCTGTCAGGATCCCCTACAGTTTCACTATGAAAGTTCATTTATTCTCAGAAACCTAACGCAATGCCTGACTATGCAGAGTCAGGGTTGTTATTTGATTCCCAGAAGAAAATGGCGAACTTCCATTTGAAATGCCCTCTCTCCTCTATTAAAGGGGAATCCAGTGGTAGTGCTTGGATTGAAAACTATGCTATCACCTGAAAGTCAAGGCCTTTCATACCCAAATACACACAGTAATATTCTACTCTTAATCTGAGACACTTCACAACATGGCTGAGCTCAAATCACTACTGTAAGGGCTGTAATGAGGCCTTTAAAATAACGTGTTGTTATTCGACTTTTAAAACTGCATTGGTCTGTGCCCTTTTTCACAATATCCAAAATGCTCACTGACATACCTCTAAATATCTGCATATTACCTACACCTACACTTTAGATCACCTCTTCATCAAATCAAGACTATGAAATCAAGAAATCCTAGCTTTACCTCTTCTTGTCTTATGCCATCCTTTTCATTTAGCCCATTTAACTGTGCAGTTATTTTATGCAGTCACTATCCCCTGAGTGCACAAATCCCAACCAACCCTAAAACTCTTATTGCATTAATATACATAATCGGATGTGTTATTGGGGGCGAGATATCCAAATGCAAAACCCACAGTTTAACTATACGGGTATGTGAATGAGTAGCAAGTCCACATGGGAGTCCTGAGATGCTTTGCTGCTGATTTCTCTCATGGGAGCCCTGGAATGTGCAAAGTCTGGTCATTTGGGAGTGGGCAGTGCTTTGCTAGAATGCATAAATTACAACACTGACACTGCACACCGGATAGGCTCAGCCTAAACTAGTGATCATGGAGGATTTCAGGCGTCAGGGCGGAGAAGGGGCTCACAAACAACCCTACTTACTAACCTA
>JAOUQW010000023.1:16907376-16911342 GCA_028565825.1 Olivaichthys viedmensis | reverse complement strand
TGTGTATGTGTGTGTGTGTGTGTGTGTGTGTGTGTGTGTGTATGTGTGTGTGTGTGTGTGTGTGTGTGTGTGTGTGTTACAGGGGTTACCCCTGGAGTGAGGAGACTGATATTATGTAAGACATTACACCATCAGCCAAAAATATGCATGCCAACAAATGGTGGGAATGTGTTATTCTGGACATGTCTTCCCCAGTGTTGATGTGCTGTAACATACTGAAAAGATCTTTATCTGTGGACAGTACAATTTTGGTAGGCCACGTCATAAACAAAATTAGTGGGCAAATATGCATGTTCATATCTCCAAGCTGCCACATCATTGTTCCTGCTTGAATATGTGCGTGTGTGTGAGCCTGTTTGTGTGTGTTTATATATTAACGCCAGGCTGTGTGTGTGGGTGAGATTTATTCAGCTTGTCCAGTGCTGCTTCATTATTGTGGAGCTTTTCAAGAGTGGGGGATCTCCAAACAATTTATGACAGACACCTTTATTGGTCCCTATAAAAAAGAGGGGCGAAGATGGATCATCTCTCTCTTTCTCTCTGCGTATGTCCTATGGGCCTGGCACAACCCATTAAAAAGGGGTCGTTGCTTTACAGCGTTTTAAACGGGCATATGTCTGGTCACCACTGGCACTCAGATGTGAGGGCAATTTTAGGACCCCGAGCGCTATCGTTCCCATCTAAATGGAAGCAGGCTTGGGGTGTTTGCTGTTTTGGCCGTCTGAGTTTACAGCAATGTGCATTTTTTAATTGTGACACTAAATAACAGCCATGTATTATTTAATAGGCTCTTATTGGCTGATTTAATTGGCAGGCATGAAGGCTCTCAGGTCTCTGAAAGGGCATTAAAAACCATGAGAATTAGCCTGGGTAGCTGCTTATTAACTGGTTGTGTGTGTGTGTGTGTGTGTGTGTGTGTGTGCGTGTGCGCGTGTGTGCACATGCAAGTCTGTATATACGTAGGACTGTTGGACAGTATACCATTAAGACAGGATCTGCCTGTAATCTGATATTGGCTGACAATTAATCCATACTATTTAAAAGCGTACCTTGTGCATCAAAATTAAGCAATGCTAGTTAAAACAGCTGTACTACTTAAATGTGTCAACAAATTACTGACATATAACATATGAGTATTTTGATGATGCTAACCATTTCTAGAAAATCCAGATGTGTATTCAGAAATTGTTCTGATGAATCACAATTATTTGTGTTGTCTACCACATCCACAATTACTCTCAATAGCACTTAATTACTTTGATCGTGATATAAATCAACATAGCTTTTATTTTTTCACCAGAAAACCTGCATCCTTGTTCAATTATATACTGTTTGTTCTGACATTGAAATAAATAGGCTAATCATGGAAATGATGTGTGTCATATGTGGGTTTTTATGACATGTATAATTGTTATATATTAACACATCCTCTTGATCAGCTCTTCTGTTTTTTGTCAAGATAGCAGCAGTATAAATCAACCACATATTGGAGGAGCAGGAAATACACTTCCACATTAATTATAATGACCACCAGAAGTTTTGAGATTTCAGGATTATGTAACTTTTATATTATGACCACGTAGATAGGTGTGTATGTTGTACTGTGGAAAAACGGGTTCAGCCATTTTGTAAGGAAAGCAATCTCCCTCTCTTCCTCTTCCTCTCTCTCTCTCTCTCTCTCTCTCTCTCTCTCTCTCTCTCTCTCTCACTCTCTTTCTCTCTCTCTCTCATTTGTAGTGAGGTTTTTCATATGCATGCATACCTGGACATCCAGAAAACCTATTCATATGTTCATGTTAGGCACACAATAAGATCTGCTAACCCACCCACCCCCACACACTCACACATCTGTCAGTGACTTCTATGCATGCACACCTAGGCCTAATTAAACTGCTCGTGTCGTGTGATCTGTGTGCGCGTGGGCACTGCTGTCAGCATCTGAGGCAGTGATTTACATAAGAGCACTCAGGGGACTAAATGCATCGTCCCTAATTGAGACTCAAGTCAATCAGCGACCTTGCTAGGAGCTGAGCAGAGCTTTAACACACACTGAGACTAAAACAATAGGCTCTAATGGCTTTTTTAAAAAGTTGAACAAAGCAAACATTGGTATGTTTATATTACACATTACCTTTTCCAGAACCTCTTTTAATTCGGTGCTATTTAAATGATTAGAAAGAATATAGACCAGAAAATGAAGAACTCTGGCTGGCAATAAATTTATACAGAATTCAAAAGGGGCAGTAAAAATGAGAGAACAAAATAAAAAGAGAATTAGTGAAACTTGTAAAAAAAGAAGATAAGATCCAGCTAGGCTGCTTTTACCAACAGAAGACCGTACACTTAAGAGCACAGAGTGTGTTTGTGTGCGCCTTTCTTTATGCCGCATTCACGTCGTGAGGGTGAATTGGGAAAGACTCAAAATATTCCATTTATTCCAATTTGAACAATATGAAATTTGCATTGCTATTTTGCTTGCAATAAAATGGCGGTTGTAGTTTTTATCTAACATTAGCTAGCATTTGTATATAACTGTGTTCATGTTAAACGTTAGCACATCTCTTCCTAATCTTTAACAGAACTGAAGCGAGTTGTACAATCAGTAATCTGTATTTTACTCCAAATTCATTATAAACTTAAACACAAGATTTTATTGCATTGGACAGACGCTGTGTTCATGTTGGCAGCCATGATAAAAATCTTGCCAGTTGCCTCACTTCCAGTATTGGTTGGATCAGAGTGTCAAATAATTGTATTTTTTCACTGATACCATCATTAACATGACAAAAGCTGGCACAAACGGGGCACAAAAGTAGCTAGATGTAGCTAGTAGTGAGGTAAGTGAACCAGCTTGCGTTCTGCATCATTTATTTAAGCAACACTCTACACAAGTAACCTAAAATACATGAGCCGACTGCTGTGGTAAATGAAATCATAGGGCAGTTATCACAGTTTAATTGAAATAAAATGACTAAGCTTACTAGCTAATTCACAAAAGGTTTGACAGTGAAGAAATGGTAGCCTATCGTTCATTGTAGGGATGTTCAAAAGTATAATTTATATCATTTTTTTTATTCTGACACGACTGGGGAAACATATATTGGTGTTTATTATTAAAATTACTGAGCAGGTGTCACTTTTGAGAACACCCTCAACCTTTTGTATTTAATTTGCACCCTGGGTTGGAACAATCAGGACTGTCAGAAAACTCACTAAATTCTGACACTGAATCACCTCTCAGAAGTCAATGCAAATGTTTTTACCCAGTCGGAAGGTGGTAATTACAGTTACTCGCATATAACATAAAAGTGCCATTAGGATCAACAGCTCAGATGTGCACACAATTATCAGCCATTTAATTTTTCAGTAGTTATTTAATGCATACTGTGAGGCAGTACTGTCATACTCCTGTCAATGTGTACTTTATTAAAATCTATGACATCTGCAGGTGTTTACTGATACTTTCTGTGTATGTGGTTTTGTGATGGAGTGGGTGAGCGGGAGCGATGAGGACAATGGCGTCTGGGTGGCGTTGTGCGCTGTAGTGCTCCTCTCATTGGCTCTATTCACCAAATACTCATCTGTTCTGCCATACTCCTCCTCACCAAGGTTACCCTGAGGTCACACACGCAGAGCAGTCATGGCAAGGTCATGAGCACACAGTGTCACTGAGCATGCCTGCACAACAAGCACATGCATAGTCAAGAAAATTCACACACACACTGAATTCTTCAAGGAATGTGAATCCACATATATCCTGAAATGTCCTCAGATTTTACCTTGTAATACAGTACATTTTTGTTCCCCGATGTACAATGTACTCTCAAAAGTACAACAGTGGTTTTTAAGGTCCAATTATGCACCTTAAATAAGTCTTAAAAGTCTGATTAAAGGTACAAAAGGCATACCACTGACAAGTGTCTATACCTTAATATCCCAGGTTAGTACCTTTTTTCTAAAATTGTA
>JAOUQW010000023.1:16887376-16902376 GCA_028565825.1 Olivaichthys viedmensis | reverse complement strand
GCCAAGACACAAACATTTCATCAAACTGGGCTGTTTTTCCCTCGCGTTCTCTCTGGCTAGCTCTCCTTCATGTGCCCATTTACACACACATGCTTTCGCTCTGGACCTGCTGGAGTGCACACCCAAAACTCATTGGGCTGGGCTTTCTGCAAACAGATTAAGCCTAGTCTTAGGATAAATGATGCTGTCAGTGGTGATTTTCCATTGAACGGTGGCCAGTACTAAATGATGATGACATTCTTTGTCTTTCTTTAATCCCTCGAATTCTCATTATTTCTTCCTTAGCTTCTTTTGTTTCAGTCTTTTATTCATTTTTCAAATGTGCCGTGACCACAAACATGTTCTACGAAGAATGATGCTTACACGCACACACACACACACACACACACACATGTAGCATGGTATTTTCTCCACTAAACTGAGCCATGTGAAGCCTGGGCAGCACATTGCCTATTTGGTACGATGTATTGTGCATGTGCTGTTGTGTGAAGGCTGTCATTGGCAGAAGGCTGTATTTGACTTGGCTTGGGAAGAGGTCTGACTATGCTTAGCCAAAGGATAGGTAGGAAGGGTAACCTCCAGGCTGGACCTGTTTTCCTGTCTGCCATTGCAAGAGAGACACAGGAAGTGAAGCTACTTTTTTATGCATAACTCATACTTGCAAAGAGCATGCTATTTGAGAGAGAGACTGAAGTGGGCGTGAAAATGAAGGACAAAGGGATGTGCTACAGCAGACAGAGAGAGAAAGTCAGAGCAAACTCAAGGCAGAATATTAAACACAAGCCCTTTATACATTTTTCTAACTTCAGACAACCTCAGATCAGAAAGTTATATAGCAATCTATAGCACTTTGTTCTCTTTATATGTGTATGTTAGTGAGACATTATTTTTACCAACACCTTGCAATACCCTTACCTACAGTAGAACACACATAATAGTGGCCCAAGGTTCTGTGACACTCAATTGGGGGTTCCTGATGGGTGGCGCACTGGTGACAAATAATCCGAACAAATAATGAGCTTGAGAAAAAGAATGAGTTACAGTAAGATGCTGGGCCCGCGGGTCACTGTAAAGCAGCCAGTCGCCAATTCTAGATGCACAGATGTTCACACAACCTTTCCCTCACTGTTGGTGGATGATTAAACTCCAATCACCTCACTCTCAAGTGGGAACGTGCCATTTGTCGAGAGAAAGACTGGTATTTGCAATTTTGTGATTACTGGCAATGTTCCGCCCTCTGCTTGGAGTTTACCTACCAGTTTTTAAACCATTAAAATACCATTTTAAATCCAAGGCAGGTGTTAATTATTATTTCACTGTTGGTACTCAAATATATGTATTGTGAGGTCAAACTCATTTGTTTGTAGAGTTGTAAAGGCAAAAGATCACACAATAACATATTACATATTATTGTCATTTATTGGCCTAAGTTTGTGCGTAGGGTAACACAGAAACACCTGTCTCTGCAAAAATGCTAATTATGTCCTGATCAGCCTCGTATGTACCGTACATCCCTGCTGCTTGACATCTCAAGGGCACAAATATATGTATATTAAAGAGAACCAGCTCTAATGTGCTCTTAATTCCCCTTAAAATAGTCTCAGTAGAACATTGTTGGTCTCCACTGTACCATGCATAAAGCTAATCTGAGCTAAGAACGAGTTATAGAATAACGTCAGTCACTTAGTTGTGAAGATGATGTCAAGGCTAATGATGCAGTCCTGCACTCACACTGTACAATGGACAAGGTTCACTTGAAGTATTAGTTTCATTGCTCTATTGTTCTGAATCAGTCAGACTGGTGATGTCTGAATTCTTTAAAAGAACAGAACTAAGTATACAGTCTATTTTTGACTCACATGTTCATATATGAGAGGTAAGAATACATGAGCTTGGCACAGTTATCTAAAGTCATTTCCACTTTACAAAACCAGCTCATGTCTTATCAGAATATAACAGAGTTTATTAGCTTGTACAGGCTTTTTCAGTAACATCTGTTTTACAGACTGGAATCAGAGTTCATATAGTTAAACACTAATGGTACTAAAAGCAATTCGGATAAACACAGTGAGATGAAGAACTCTTTATTTTTATACTACTAAATAAAATATGAATATGACCACAAGGAAGTTAGTTATCTAATAGTAACATAATATATAATGTATTAGCTATTAATAATATTCATGTATCATTCATCATTTATATAATGTTATAGCATATATTGTAGCTTTTACAAGGTTTGGCACTTTATCGTCTTACCATGCTCAAGAGTAAATATACTATTTACTAAACTTGCATATATCTTATGAGCCCCATAAACAATTACGAGTATATATTTTATATGAAAAATTACAAAGTTACATATATCTTTAAATACGTTAAAGTAAATGTAAAGATTTCTGGATATTCCACTAAGAGTCTTAGCCACCTCTAGTCTTATATTACTTTCTTTGGAGAGAAAAAAAATGCATTAAATTTAAGTGTTATTGGTTTTGTGAAAATAGAGCAATAATACTAAAAATGTATTCCTCACTGCTAAGGTGAAATGAGACCTAATTTGTGTTGATGCCACATGAAACGTACTGAAATTGATAGCAGTGATAGCCAAAAGCAGAACTTAATTCAGTAAACTCATGGTATTAGTGAATTACTAAATAAGATAAATGTTTTCTTATTTATAGGCTATTCTGGTGAATGTGTCTGTGTCCCCACAGACTAAAATATTTAGGTTAAATAGAGGGGCTATTTTGAGAACAGTTCGAAAATTAGGCAAAAACTGTTTCTATAGTCTGTTACATGCCTAATAAATACCCAATGGAATACATGCTGTCAGGTTGCACAGGGGAAAAACATAAACTGGAGTTCGTAAATTTTTATTTCTCATGTAACGATGTGCTATCAACAGCCCGCATAACTCTCATCTAAACATTTAGCAGTGCGGTGAGAAGCTTTAACACTACGCCCGGCCTCTCACTATACTCTATAGCATGAAGCCGTTGACATTTTTAATGGCGCAGTCCACACGCATGATGGATCACAACTTACCCGACCAAGTTCACTTTCCTTTTAAAAAATGCGACCTCAGAAAAAACGACGCAGGAAGTCCATTCGGCTCTTTCGATTTTTCTCCCTCTCTTTTAGCCATTCTCGGACGCGTGATCTTGAGAGTGAGTGCGAACTTTCTGACAGTCTCGGAAAGGATGCTGGAGAAAATAAATCGCTTGGTTAAAGAGTGTCCTCTCCCAATGGCCCTCATTCATGAAGGCTATACAGATCGCAGGCGCTCGCGCAGACCCACACTCACAGCTCAACTCGATTTGTTTCGGTACAAAGCTGGAGTTAAGAAGTGCGCCTTCACTGTGGCTCACACTTTCTTTCTTTCGGAGTGAGAAAATGCGCTAGGAAGCACATTGCATATCTCGCCGTAGTCTTCATGCATCAGTCCAATGTGAAATGCAGTCCTAGTCCAACGTATATAACTTTTCCTAGCAGTTGGAATTATTCCATTCTCACTCACAATGTTGACTGAGACACTAAGAAATCATTTAAAAACATGCGTAATCATGCTTAAAGGCCTGTCGTATTTTTGTATAGCCTTGTTTTAACCATGTCCATTTTTATTTTAAATAATTAAAACATTTAAAATATGGATATAAATGGACGTAGCTTATAAAACCCACATCCGTTTGCTCCATGTAACTTAGGTCTTGATGTTTGTGGAACGATTTTGGAATTTGTAAAGACTTTAAGTCCATCCATTACTCCTGTCATGTTTCAATAAAAATATATTTCATCCAAGGACCACTTTATCTGTCAACTTGAGGTCATTAAGCTAATTTTATCATTGTTTCAGTACAAAAGCTCTCCCCCAGATTTACAACGTACACGTTTAGAGATAATTCTTACAACAACAAAAAAAAGCGGCTGGACTTTAAAAAAAAAATCCCTCTCAGTGCATATTTTATGATTGGAACTCAGGCTGTTCGTGTGCGTTAATTGTATTAGGCCTATGTGTAAATAATGCTTCCGTGTTAAATAAGAGTAAAGTGTTTTTATATTGCCTAATTTGGGTTTGTCGTGACGTTGATGTAGACTGGATTGCAGTCTACATCAGAACCATCATTTGTCGCAGACATAAGAAAGAGGAAGATACATTCATGGATTAGGCTGTACTGTACCCCACACATCAAAACTTTCTGAACGAATATGACTGAAACGAAATCATTTTATTTTTTATAATATCCCCTCATATATGCTAGTCTGTCTCTAACACAGAGAGATTATTAAATGAATTAAGTGATTCACTGGAGCCTAGCAGGGTAATATTTTCATGTTTTGATTATTTACGCTGTCCATCATTATGATTCCACAGCAGCAGACGTTCAACAGGCCTACTCAAACACGCTGCCAAGCACATCATAGGCTATATTTCTAGACTCTCTTTATAAACACAGGATAAAATGCTTTCCTGAATTTCATAGCCAGTATTTAAAGCAATGCTTCACGGTAAAACAAAATTCCACCTAATTTTAAATGTAGTCACTTCGTCAAAAATATGTTTTGCGCCTAGATTCTGCTTTAAAATAGAGGGAGCTACGAGGTAACGTATATAGGCTGTAGTTAACAAGTCTTTAGATCAGAAATCATCCGTTAGCATCTTGCAAACTGCATGCAGAAATCATCACACACATCCAGTTGATAAGTAGGTTAATCTCAAATAGACTTGGCTGGGTGGATGATTTCTTGGGCGCAGGTTAAACACCCTCCCCCCACACACCTCAAATCCAAGGACAAGCAGGCTACACGCGGAGCCATAGCCAATGGATGAATTATAGATCCTATAAGAAGTAGGCTACTGTACGAATTAGGCGTACTGTTTTAATATAGGGCTGCATAATTTTGTAATATACGTTGGGAACCTGTTTTACGTGACTACAAACTATTACAATAGATCGACGTAGGATTTAAAGGCTTTTTTTTGGGGGGGGGGGGGGGCAAGAGAGGATAGTCTGAATGTTGAGTTAGTCTTTTTTAGTTATGTTGGAACGTGATTAATTACAAATCAACATAAAAAGTCACTTGAAACAAATATTTCCGACGCTGGTTGAACGGTTCAGAGTAGCCTAAGCCATTTTATACTGCGGGGGAGTTGTTCAAACAATGCGATTATTCGGGACAAAAATCTGGGGGGAGAAAAATAAATAAAAATAAAAAACCTCACCAATGCGTATTTCGAATATAGGCCTGCTTAGGTCAACTTGAAAAATTCAAATAGTTTTATCCTCTGCCTGGTCCGAGGTAGTTTCCAGTTGCCCTTCTCTTTCGGCGGACCTGTGTTTCAGTATGACACACTGTTATCTATCCTGTAAAATGAAAAAAATCACGTGGCATAGCTGGCAATTGTTTTGAACATGGAATCACTTAATTTGTTTGATATAGGCATATTTAACATTTTTTATAATATAGTTATTTTGATAATTGTATCAAATATTTATATAAAAATATAATTATTTATTAGTTTGACAAGTGTGGGACGATTTCGACTAACAGGTTGCATTAGGTTAATTAGTTATCATAAACTTCTATTACTTTAGCTGTGTTATAGCTGTAGTGCAAAACGAAAGCAGCAAAACGTGGCCAGCAAATGTCTTGACCGATCGACACAGTTGGTGAGAAGTAAAATATGTGTAAATTGGACTTTTCCCAAACCATTCCTTAATGCGTTCCTCAAGGATTTTGCCTTTTAGAGAAAGAGTGTGATTGGTGTCACGGTAAACCATAGATGATATTTTCAAGGCGAGAATGTTTTACAGGTAATGCTGATTTTAAAAACGACCAGCTCAGCTTACAGTGTAGGTGTACTGTAAAAAAAAAAAAAAAAAAAAACTATTTAGAGTTACGCCAATCAACGGGGAAGATATACACGTGGCGTATGTCGGAAACTATAAATATCCGTCTTGTCTGGGTGATAATTATGGGACATTAGAAAGAGGAATGCCAGAGAGACTTGCCACAGCTGATCAACTCGCATACCAGATTCCTGAGGGCTCATGCAGGGCTGAAATATTTACGACCACCCAATGACCTCAATGTATTTTGGTTGCGCATCAACTTTGAACTAAACCTGTTTATGTACGAATGAAAGTCCTAAATACTCTAGCATGTAATGACTGATAAATATTAGTTAACGTGTCATCATATTACAAGAGGAAGCAGGTTAGAAGATACCTAAAACAAACAGCAGGTGGCGCAACGCAGCCCACAAAGCGTCTGTACCCATGACAGACTTCACCCTGTCGATACGGAAGGAAATAAAAATCCGCCAAAAGGCGAGGAACGTGGTGCAAACTTGAAGATATGTGCCCTACGGATTAACATCTGAACAAGGGCGAATTATTTATGCATATTTACGGCTAGAAATCAAGGACGAAAAATAAGAGTTTAGAAAAAGTTTGTATAAGTAAATTTAATATATAAATGCATATAATATAATTTATATAAAATACATTTCTGTATACGATTTATAGAAATCATGGAACGATGAAACCATATATATCCATAAGAAATTTTATGTTGGCTACAGTAGTCCATGCTACTCTAAATCACGTTTTTTAGGTAGACTGTAGTGGATCATTTCATCAACAGTCTCATCTGAATTATTTGTATTATTCGGTTAAATGATTATAGGCTAACTGTGGATAGTCCTTGTATTCCTTTTATTATGTTCTGTTCTTGTAGCAGGTTGCTCCGACTACCACGTGCTGTTTTTTTTTTTTTTTTTTTACTTAACTAGACTCTTAATAAGCAACTATTCTCAGTAAAAACTGTCATCATATTGTTTTCTATTTTATAGTAATTCGCCTTTACAGCCATATGAATTTAAAGCATATTAATATATGAATACATTGTGCTTGTACGCATCATAATGAATTATTTCCATGCTGCGTCTCCATAGGCCTAGAAATGTCACCAACCAAATATATTAGGCTATAAAATCATAAATAAGCTACGTAATTCTGAATATTGTGATTTGTTTAGCCACAACGCCACTTATTCTATATAAGCTAAATGGAAGATGTCATTTTAAAATCAGGACAATTAAACAGACTTTAGGTTTAAGGGTTTAGGTTACAAATTTATAAATATGTACATGACCTAAATGAAATAAAAATAATTATTTGGCAAAATCATTCGAAAAACGGGGCTATTAGGAAATTAAGATTGACAGTTTTAATTGTTTGAAATGAAAAAGAAGAAAAAAATTATGTAAGTTATTATTATTATTATTTCAATACATTTTGAATTTAGACCTATAGCTGTACATTTCCGTAGACCCGTAGGCTCAAGTGATGCCGCCATACACCATTAAGGAACGGAAATGAAGCTGCTCTGTTTGTCAGTGGTGGAGTTGGAGCTGAAGTGTTAGCACTGCCTGTGAGCTTAACATCTCCCAAACCCAAGTAGAACCTGCTAACGTTGGTTAGCTAAAAGGCTCAAATTTAAAAAGGTAATTTTCGGATATGGTTTTATTTTAAAAATGGCTCACTTCAAAACGTAGTCACATGTATCTTCCAGGGTTGTAACAAGAATTGTGATTTAGCTAGTTATGCTTAAATGGTAGTTACCCAGGTATCGATAGTTAAATTAGAGGCTCGCTCACTGAATAAAACTTGGCACAGAGAGCTGATACTGTGGTTGTCTGTGGGCTGTCATTAGTTAAGTTCAAACGATAATTGCTTAAGGTATTTGTTAGCAGGGTTAGAACTCACTTTGGTGTACGCTATGACTTTCTGTCTATTTACATGTAAAAATTTATAAACAGACATACGCAAACAAGTAACAAGTCTTTGGGAACGCCTGCTTTTATATCTCGTATCCTCTGCTAAATTACTGCATCTTTTTCAGTTTACTGCGGTTTCCTATTTTACCTCTAAACCATATCCTGACTGCAGGAATAATAATTATGAGAGGATGCACAGAACACAAATTGGTATTAATGTGAGGCAGTTTCTACAAACATAGTGCTCCAGACGCTCGGGAACATTTCTTAGGCTAGTATGCGCCTTGGTTTACCTACGTCGTTGTAACAGAAAAGTGATTTAGTTAATTATTAGAGTGAAATATGAAAACATATAGCTAGAGACTGGAGTCCAGAAACTGTTTGGGGATTTCCCTGCTAAATCTGGTAATGACCTGGTGAGTTGAGTCAGGTGTCTTTGAGCAGGGAAATCACCAAACTGTGCTGGACTCTGACTCTACAGGACTAGAGTTATGCTTTCCTGAATTAAATCATCTCAAACTGAAAAAGGATACCAAGGGATCAGATGGAAATGAAAGTTTCTGTAACAATCATAACATCTCCTATGTGTGTTTGCATTTGGATTTGTGTATGTAGTCTCTTAGACATTGGTCTATTATTGATGTGTATGAGGGTATGTATGAGGTTGAGAACATGTTCATTCAAGACACAGTAAGACCGGCTCCTGTCTGTCTGGTTTAGAGACTAGAAGCACTTTAGAGACTGGTTTAGAGACAGTTAGTCTTGTGCTTGTGTGTGTAGGATTTGTTTCCTGGATAACACACAAACAGGCTGTATGCTGTGTGAAATGAAACCTCTTGTCTGTGTGTTCTCGACGCCTATTGTGCACACTCGCATGAATATGGCTCAGCCTATTGTGCTCAAAATTATGCATCTCTTACATAACCTACACATGCATTCACAGTGTATGATGACGAAAAATTTACCATAATTCTGTTTTGTTGTTATGGAACCTGGGTAACTACAGGTTTATTTAACCTGGGTCTCTCTTCCTCTCTTCATTATTCTGAAAGACCACCTGCAGAGGTGCATGTGTAAGGGGTTGTAGAGTTATCCGGAAAATAGTAGCAAACACAAAAACGATTGTGAGTGATAAAAATACTGGCAGACCCACAACATTGAGACATATCTATTAGTGCTGAGAACAGGAGGCTGGGAATGGTAAATATAATTAGTGTATTTGGAGATTAAGTTGTTCTTCAGTTTCTTTTCCTCCTTTTTGTTTCCCTCCCTCTTACCTTTTTTCTTTTCCTTACCCTTCCTTTCCCTTCCACAGCCTCTCTTCAAATAATCTCCCAAGCTTATATTTATAAAGAACCCTTCATCAGTCCTTTTTTTAGGTTTTGATTCTTCCAGTACTCTTTAATTTAGAGAAAGCAGCCAGTAATAGACTTACTCCTGAAAGCATACCCTGTTTTATTGAACATACCTTAATAAGGACATGCAAGTTCAAAGGATAAATTTAGCAATTGTTTTTTGTGCCTTCTGTATTTTGTGGGCCAATATCAATATGTCAAATCAAGTAAACAGAATAGCCTGATGACTGGGAATCTTTTATATGTAATAATATAATTTATTATAGAATTATAATGCTATAAATACATGATTGCTTCTAAAATAGTGATAGCTGATTAAACATGCGTCTCTCTCTGTACACTCAGTAGATGGGCACAGGGCTTGGCAAGGCACTCTTGTTTTGTGAGCTGTCATGCCTGCTAAGAGAGAAGGGAAGGAGAGAGAGGAGGAGTGAACGAAGACAGTGAACATCTTTTGGGTCAAAGGTCAGTCTCATTTTTTAGCCATTGCGGTGCAAGGTCAGATTAAGGGTGGTTTCATGGGTGTAAGGGACAGTGAGAGCCTTCTTCTGGTGTGGCATGCTGAAAGATACAAGGCATCTTTGTGCATTCATCCCAGATAAGAAGATGCGTCCTACATGTCCATTAATTCAAACTACGGCTCTATAATTGTGTGTGTGTGTGTGTTATACACGGTGGAGCAGGACACGAAAGTTGCCACACACTCACACTGGCCTTTAGTTGTCTTCCTGTTTTAAAACTAAATATAGCCCCCAGGCCTGCGTTGCGTATGTATGTGTGTGTCTATGTGTGTATGTGTTTTCAGAGGGAAGGCCTGTCAAAAGGAAATGGTCTTGTAGTGAAGAGGAATGTTGGGTTAGCAGAGCGAGAGAGGAGTTTGTCTGTGTGTGTGTTTTGTATTTGACCGCGTTCTGACCTCCCCTGGGTGCCCCCTTACCTCCCCTTCACCCTATCCTCCCATCCTTCACCTCTGCTGCCTTCTCTTCATTCCTCCTTCCACAACAGACTGATGGGCAAAGGGCCTCCTACATTCTTCTGTCGAACAGACACACACACACACGCGCACACACACTCACAAAAGGCCATCTACGACCTTTCACTAACCCTTCTTAACCTAGCCATGACCCTTATTGGAATGCTAAATGGATTTTTAACACAGATGTAAACAAACAAATCACTGCTTTAATTATTTGATATTATTATAATTATATTAAACCTTATATCCTTCTTTAAAAATTGAAATTGTACAGTAAGTGATTCAGCATTGTTATGTATGAATGTCATTGATATACATGTGGCCGATATTGTTATATGGCAATGCAGAACACCTTAAAAATGTAATAGGTTAAAGTTGGAAAAATCTTTGCTGTTCATAAAGCCCACTATGCTTTATTGTGTACATCTTTAGTTTCAACATTTCGATGTTCTGAATATGCAGCGATTATGATGCCTGAAAAGGGGTTTATTGGCTCTGCCTGAAGAAGACTACTGGTTCTCAATGATGTCCCAGTGCTGCAGGCCATATTTTGCTTTATGCTTAGTTGCTTTTTATGCTGTACTAATCTTACCCGAATAAGCTGTTAACTACAGCTAAATGTTGCATTTTGATATTTAGAGGCCATGTCCCCTAATATTTTAGTTCGCCTTCAGCACCTGATGAAAATTTCAACATAAAGGTGCAGCTATATGACAGCCTGATGTTTACAGCCTGTGTATTTTAGCTTAGCTCTGGTTTCTGTTATGAAGCATTAGCAACTCTCTGGAAGACTAAGAAATGGCTGTCCTGAATCACTAACCTGAGCCATAGTAAATAGTGCCATGTGTTATTCAAGCATATTTCGCATGCATTAAATAGGTAAGCATGTGTTCCTTCAGTAGGATGACTATTGTTTGGAAAGCAATGCCTCCCTGTTCCCTGTTTCTTGTTGTACAATAACAGGAAAGGGCATATGCAGTATGTATGTATTACCATTTGAAAGCCAACCCGGCATGTAAACAAACTGACTTTCTCTCTCTCTCTTACACACACACACACACACGCACACACACACACACACACACACACACACAGACACACGAGCGAGAGGGGGCAGACTTTGCCTTTATGGTGATCACTGGCAGAAGTTGGGGAGTGTGTACAGTGACCTCTCAGTCCGGTATTTGTGATAGATTTATTAGTGGTCTGTTGGCCAGTTGGGGAAATTGAACTGACTGCTACGTGGTTACAGACACCACAAGCACACATATGGACAATGAACTGAGCATTCATCATACACACGGAGAAGCTAAAAGACCATACACACATGCATACATACAGTACACACATGTTAGTATTACTGTATTTGAGAGGGCTTTATGCACACGCAGTAGAAATGAATGTGCATGTGCACACAGACTCGTACCTTAAAATGACACACACACGATAAACACATACACTCTTAAATGTCTGCCTCTTAATGAGAATAAATGCAGAATTAATTAACAAATGGGGCTTTTAATGTGTGTGGGGCCTCTTTTTATTTTTGTGCGGTTGGACAGTAGGCAGACACAGGCGGCAGTGGATGGAGGTCCTTGGTCCGCAGGTCTGTGTTTATGTGACCCAGATGTGTCGCAGGAAACGGTAGAACTTAAGCCATAACTCACTCATTCTGTCCAACACACACCTAATGTCTTGCTTTCTTTCTCTCCCCCTCTAAAAACAAAATACACATGCAGTAAAGATTGGTTTGAAACATTTTGCCACTGCACAGCGTTCACATGTGGGATTAAGTAGTAAAATAACCAAGAATCGTCAAGGTGGTTAAAAAATCTCCCTTTGAGATAAAAGTCATATGTACTTATTAGTCAAATGAGTTAGTAGTTTAGTTCTACAGGAAATAACCAAAGGTTTTACATTTGATTTTACATTGTAGTCATGATGAAGTATGTCTGTGAGTTTGTGCAACTTGTCACAACTTTATTCAGCTGGTTTGGGTTCCTCCTTCAGTCACTGTTAATTTTGTCAATGAAAAGTTTGACAACACGCATTTGTTGACAATTTTTTATGACACGGCAATGGCTTACCAATGTAAAATGAGTAGTGCCTTAAATGTTAAAGCAATGACGAAATCTATGATTAAGAATCAAGAACTCCTTAGACACTTTTTCCCCTTTATTCAGTCAAATGCTTTCATCAGTTATGTAAAATCTTAGCTAAGTCAATGCATCCTTGTCAAATTCTGAGTTGCACATACGGAAGGCCCCTGGGATCATTACTTGTGGGTATGTCTGCGTTTACATGTTAATTTAAGTTTGCATGTTGACATGTAAAATTTCAAAATAATGAAAGTAATTTTTTAATTAACCCATATTAACATTAACATATCTTCACATATCATTTGCATATTAACAAATCATGACTTAAAAAAATTACATTAAGCATTTGTTTCTTATGACTGGCTCTCATAGTAACACTCTTAGAAGTATAATAATACTGGAAATGAAAGTCCCTCTGAAATAAAATAAGGTTTTAAGGGTTAACAGACAATGTGGATGCTGTTATATTGCAAGCCATAAATTCCAAAAGCAAACCTATTTTAAAAAAAAGCCTCAGGTTTGTCTTATGGGGTTTTTAATATAGCATAGGTTAATTTTTCCATATTCGATGACAACATACTGCCAGGACATGCCAATCCTTTATTTCGCTGATATTACTCAGAGACAAATTTAGAGTCATGTCGACATAAGAGTGGATACCTAAGATGCAAAGCTTCTGAGAATCATTTTAGAAATAAACTGCACAAGTTTCCAATTCCAAGTTTACAATGAAATACTTCTCATACAAATAAAAGTTCCCTTGTGTGATTTGCAATTTACACAAACACCTGGAATGCCTAATTTGAATTTATTTAGCTTATCAGGTTCCCATTATACAGTTGTACTGTATTTATCCTGTATTATTGATCATGGATTGGACATGTGGACAGATACTATTCCATTCACCACTTATATTTGGAAATATGGAAACGTAAAACTTGTTGGAGAGAACAGTTATCCTCAATATCTGTTCGTGGGGTGAATAAATCAGTAAATGACTAATTTAATGTAGTATCTGATCCCGAGCATAGCTGATGAATCTATATAATGCCTATAAAACTAAGGTTTGATAGCTTTGATAGGGTTACTATATTTTCTGCTCCAAAATGTCAAAAAATCCAAAATTAAAATGTCAATCAAAAGGTCTCATAACTTCCTTATACCCCAAATGTAAAAGCAGTTTGTATCCCAAACAGATCTGCCAGGAGAATAGGCTATGGCAAAAAAGAAATTAGATTGTCTTTCCACATCACTTGTTCTTCATCTATTAGCCTACCAACCACAGTTGCTTTCCTCATCCAATCTGATTACTGCCAATTTCTAACTAGCTTACCAATGAGTCCTGTATATTACACATGAATGGTTGTTGCATGTAATGTGTTTAAATAATTACTTTAGACTCGCATATTTAGTTATTTTTCTAGAAGATTGTGCACTGAAATGTGCTCAGTCAGTGCTCCTGGAAGCAGTTAACCACTTAAAACATACAGTACAGACAACTGCCCCAAAACATATGCTGTCCTACAATGGAGGTTTGAACACAATTTGTGAGTCAATTCCTGTTTGAAAGATTATTCCATAAGCATGCTGGGTTTCAAAAGAGCTTGGCTTGTAGGTAATTAGAATGAGAAAGGCCTGGGTTGAAAGATTACTCTGAAATTGTGGTACTTTATCAAATACAGGTATGTAAGTTCCATAAGTAAATTAAGTAATTTAATTAAAAAAAAAATTCTTAGTGACATTGGCCTTGATCCAAAATGCACGGTTCACCACTGAGTTCCACAAGTCACCAGCAGGACGATGGCTACAATTATCCTGTGAAACCCTGACACCTTGGTTAGACTCCTTCTTATAAAACTGAGGGGGCAAGGAACTTGTCTCTGGAGTTGGTTTTTGTGGAATATAGATGGAATCACAGTTTTCTTTATAATCTTATTGGTGGATATCCCATTCTGCTGTCAGATGTTTGTTTCCTATAGCTGCTACCAGCTTTTTGCAACGTTCAAAGCTCCAAACAGCACCTTCAGGTTTTGCCTATTCATATTTATAACAAAAATAAAATCTTGTTCTGCAATCACTACGATTGAGCTGTGTCACTCATGCTAATACTAGTGATATAAGTGCTATTGGGACTTGTTAAGACTTCGCAAAGATTGTGCGTAATGCATGCTGGGTATTGTAGTATACAGGCATGAACATATTGACGTCAACGTAACGATACAAAATGATAAATTCTGCCAAGACACTAAGAGATGAGACTAAGAGATGCACTACATAACAAAACTACAGTTTTTTTTTGCTATGTAGGAAAAATTAAAGCAAAGTTAATAGTGTTTATTTATTCTAAAAAAATTCTCATAAAGTCAAGAGTAAACACTGTAAACAGCATCCTAGTGACAGCATAAAGTCATCTGATTAAATGGTGACTGTCACGCGCCCGGCTGAGCGCGAGACAATAGCGTGACGGTTGCCATGACGACCGTCACGTGCCCGTTTATGTTGTTTCCGTGTCGAGTGGAGGGGGAAGAACTCAGAGAAATTTTTTTGGGGGGGGCTAGAGACGGCCGCCGAGGCCGTCCCTGACGCCGCTGGAGGCGTGGCGGAGCTTTCAGACGCCGCAGTAGGCGTGGCCGAGCCCTCGGGCGCCGCAGTAGGCGTGGCCGAGCCCTCGGACGCTGCAGTAGGCGTGGCCGAGGTCGTCCCGGAAGCGCCACCCCCGGGCTTCGGGGACGACGACGATCCTCCGCCACCCGAGCAAGGGGAGGACGTCGTAGCGCCGCCTCCGGGCTT
>JAOUQW010000023.1:16835908-16864466 GCA_028565825.1 Olivaichthys viedmensis | reverse complement strand
CATTAATCACAACTCAAATATTGCAAACAAAGATTTAAATAATTACCACTAATAATTACCAAAGAATTTCTGTGTATACTAAATTCAGAAAGCATCACATGGATTTTTTTTTTTTGATAATTCATTAAATAATATTCATGAAAAAAATAAAAATCCAAAAGAAAGAGGAGTCTGTAAGGCAAAAATAAATAAATAGAAGCAGCTATAAGAGAATATTAAACATATTAAAATGTTCAGAATATGATGTCACATTAGTTTACTGTAAATGTATATTTATATTGATATTTATATTTACATTTGTATACTTAAAATTTTCACTGAGCTTTGTACATTTGGGAAATAATGCTGCATTTAGCTGAAGAAAGAAGCTGTATGCCACGCTGTAAGGTGAGAGCAAAACAGAGCAGTATGTGAAAGAGCGATATATCTGCTTATATCGATATGTGCAGTATATACTATTAAGTGCAACTAACAATGTGATCCTTCTTCCTTTTTGAGCTTGAATAATTTGTTAATTTTGGACATTGAAATGACAAATTAAATACAAAACCTTTTTATTATTATATTCTAAAATATAAATTACACAATAAAGAATTTAGGCCACACAATTTTTGTCTTACAATGTAAAACTGGATACATCAGTTGTAAAGTACAGTTTCTTTTGTATTTGCTTTTACGAGCAAGTATTACAAACTGTGTAAAAAGAGTATTTTCAAGGCCTATATATTCTGTATAAGGGTTCATAGTCTAAAATATGTATTTCCTCCATTCTTTATTATTGTCTTTTTAGAAATTTCATACAGGCTTTTGTACATCATGTTGTGGGTCTTATAAATTCCCTGACATGCACCAACAAGAAAACGTACTCCCCCACTTTTCACTCAATCTTTTTTTCCAACTGGCCGGCTTATTGGTTTTGTTTGAAATAACTAATTGAACAGTGATATGATGAAGGGCATGATGATCACTAAATTGTACTAAATTTAACACACTGTTAACCGATGGGTAGATTGATCAGAATTTGGCAGGCAGTGGTAGTTCTGTGCTTAAGATACTAAACTAGTAATCGGAAGATTGAATTCAAATCCCACGACTGCTAGAGAGCAAGGCCCTTAACCCTAAACTGCTTACCTTATAGGCTTTGATTGTGTCCTGTATCATCCTTGTCAAATTAACAAATGCAATCTAGGTTTTCTGACTGTCAGTTTGCAGTGGTAACTTTAACCTTTAACAACTAATTGTTTCTTGTTATTTTATCACTTATCGAACAAAAATGTAAAAATGTTATTGTTTTTATTTTTTGGGGGGGATTTCAGTATTGGTAATTTTTTTAAAGCAAAATAGGTAGAGGAATACTCAGAAGGTGGTGGCCTAACTGAAAAAAAAAAAAGACGTGGTAGGGGGAGAAATGAGGTCTTGGGTCGCTAGGTGACTTAATGTATGCATTTAAGGACTAAAGTTGTGACATATCATATGTACTGTATTTATCTCTTAGTCCAATGCACTGCAGTGGAATGAAGCTAGTAGAGTTGCAGTGAAATAATTACTCTTACAGACCAAGGCCACATCTAACAAGTATTATTTTACATTATCTGATTGGTGTGTTTTGACACACTATTGGCAGTGCCTAGCCTTTTTGGGGCCCTAAACAAAATTTAGTTTGGAGTTCTCCCTTCCATCTACATCCTCTCCCACAGTCGCAGACATGTATTTGCCCTTTTGGAACCTTTCCCTTATCACAATCTGCTGTGCTATGTAGCTGGTTGACTATGAATAAACCCATTGCAAAGCATGTGAGCAGAGTTGAGCAGATGGATTTCTTATTGACACATATTTTGCTTCAACATGCATATTTTACTTTAATAAATAATTTAACAGTGTTTATGTAGCCTATAATTTGTGTTTGAAGTTTTAAAATGCAAGCAAATATTAACAAAAAGGAATAGCCTGCTGAAAATAATTTTGCAAACTTCAATTATGATAGACAACAGCAGCCATGGCCCATGTCTTGTGATATTAGCGATAGTGGAGAGATATGGGGTGGCTGTAGCACGTTCCAGTCATTATGAAAACTTGCGCTGCACCCTACTTCACTTTCCACTCCGCTCTAGCTTCACTCACATGCCCTAACACAAAGAACATTTGGTAGTTAGCCACTTACCTAGATAATGTTTGGAAACCACTACCAAACTCTTAAGATGATATCTAACTTGCTAACATATCGTTAAGATTGCAATTGTAGTCTTTTAAACTAGCTGTCATAGCTTACTTAGCTGACTAACATTATCTTCCACTGTGCATAACAGTACAGCTGTGCGACTTGCGCATTCTGTGTACAGGAAGGACCGGCACTGACTATTGGCATGAAAACTTTTGCTGAATTGGCTGCAACTGTATATGTGCAATTGTATATGGATAGATAGGATCTGTGTTTTATTTGCGGTTTTGGCTTTTAGGTAAAGGTTGGATATGAATATGGATTAAAAAGCTCATTTCTGACTAGCTGCCTAAACATTTGACTTGGAGAAGTTTTGTCTCTCTCTCGCACACTTGCTCTGTTTCTTTGCAGCAGTCCACCAATGTCACCACCTGGGAGAGAACAAATGCATGTTTGCTTAATAACATCCACACGCTCTCAGACTGACTGCACAACCCAAAGCATAAAATATAGAACCTTACGGGCAGTCACCCTAAACATATCAACACAACAATCTCTCTTTTTTGTCCACCAGTGACTAACAAACCGAAATGGTTGTCCTCTTCAACCCCATTATGCACTTGGCATGTCTTTAGTTTACCTTTGATGTGTGTGAGGGAGTGTGCAAAGGTACCCCCTAATATACTGCTCCATTTATTAATTTGTCACTCTGCCTTTTTTACCTCATCTCTTTTCTCCAGTGCACTTTGTTGTCATCCCACTACACTGCTTTCAATTTTTAACCTCCATTTGTTTCTGAGGAAGGGTGCCTGTTTGAGGGAAGAGTGACCAAGTTCTAAACATTGCTACATGTAGGAATCTCTCGGTAAATTTTCCAATACATACCAAGGGTCCAAGTGTATAATCCCTTACAGCAAGCATGCATGCTAACATAAGCGATTTATATACAAACACACACCTGCAGCGTGTTAAGTGGCATGTGTGTGCCTGTATACTGAAGCATGCTAAATCCCAGAGAGAGTGTGATGGTCAGGTCAAAGATGGCAGGGTGCAGGTGAAGTGGAGTTCACATTAGCATACGGCACTGTGCACTACAGGCCTCGCCTCCAAGCCACAATGGCGGCTCCATCTGTTCCCGTCGCCAGTTACAAATCTGGTGTCACTCGGCTGGCTGGAGCCGACACTGCCGCAGCATTAGCACAATAAAGCATGGCTGATAAAGATGGCCACCACTGCTTCCTTGCATTGACAGCACACACATGCTGTCTCTACTTGTGTCACAACATCTGGTTATAAGGCGCGGTGTACATACACACTGATGGACACGTTCTATCATGCCTGCAGCCTACTCGTTATGGTAGCCTCACTGCACTGCAGAAATATATCCATACATGTACTCTGGAATATGTACCTGGTTAGTGGCATGCAGGACATTATTTGGTGACCTTATGAACTGTGTTTACCCTCAAACACCAATTTGTTTTGTCTGTTGAAAATAACTCAGCTGTGTCAGTCTTTTACCACACTGTCAATGGTGCAACAAGTAATTAAATTTTTTGGATGATTTTCCCTTTTCCTCTCTTTTGTATTACTTGGTTTAAAAGGATAGTTGAGTAATTTATATTGAAAAACTATTTGGTATTTGACCAAAATGACCAGGGCATCTTGGACCTTGCATCATATTTAAGAAAATACTTGCTGTCATAATATTTTTATTTTATGAACTTAAATAATAGATGTGTCGGAGCAATATTATTTTTCGTATTATGTACGCTCTATATCTGAAGATGTATTGCAACTATTTTTTGTTTCCTCTAAAAACAATACAGAAACAAATAATGAAATGCAAATAATGGTCACTCCACTCTTAATCATGTTAGATGTTTATTTAAAATGTGGGGGGGAAAAGAATTTGCACTGATTTAAATTAGTTTATTTTTAATGAATGAATTAATTTAAATATTAATATAATGGCTCTGTGTGGGTGATTGCATGTGATGGTGCAGGTGTGGCACTTTTTCAGATCACTACACACTGATTTAGCCTGAGCTTAATGCGACAATAAGCCTTTTTTTTCCCGATGAACACGCCGTGAGCCGACGAACTGAACTTGAACCAGCCGGGTCATCATTTAACTATCAAAGCCAGGTCAGCAACACACATTCACGCACACAAACATACCGCCTTGTCTTTACCATCGTAACCTTTATGTAACTATTCACCGTGCCCCCTGGCTCATATACTTTGGAGAAAAAAGGGAGATTGTTAACCTTGTAACCTTTGTGCAACGTTGAGAGAACTTCTGAGTGCTTAGCATTGTATAGGATTGTTGGATTGGCTGCAGCAATTAAATCGTTTTACTGTTCTGTTTCAGATTCATATTCATATGAGATTTGTTTGTTCTTTTCTGACTTGAGGGATTTTTCCTTTTCGACCCCTTCTGTGTTTCCTCATGTATAGTCTGTAATGAGACACCTTGGGTTGGGGGTTAAACGCAGTGGATCAGTCATTCGCTGAGGGTGGTGAACAACAAATGAACTCTGAACTTTGTTTGCCCTCTATTGAAGGGTGTGTGTTTGATTGGGGGCGGTAGGCGTCCTAATGATGCTATCTTTCCTGCATGCTTTTTTGTGTGAATCAGATTGGATTTGCTAAGAGGAGGGAAATGAGAGAGAAATGGGAGGGAGAGAGAGATGGGAGGGAGAGAGAGAAAGAATGAGAGGAGGAGAGAAAAGGAACTGGGATCAAGAGATGTTGCGTGACTCGGTCGTCAGGTGGCAGTATTAGGATGGTTTGGGTGTTGGCCACCACTGCGGAAAACGAAACCTGTGTATCTGTGTGCATTTGTTGGGGGTGGATGTGGAGTGGGGGTGGCATAAAAAGTGCCACATCTCCGCCTTTGCAACAGACGTCCACGCAAATGCGGCGAGCAATGTGATTGGCTGACAGTCTGCCTCACGCGGTCCTACTCTGGCTAGTCCTGGGTGGCGCAAAGTCTGATGGGCCAATAGCAACTCTAGAAATCTGAACTTTTGAACTAGCGCTCAAATTCACATGGATGTGCACATGCATCAATCCACCCACCCTTGTTTCCCCCCATGTCACCTTTCTTTAAAATGCATCACACACGTACAAACACATTCAAACAAGCAGCATATACAGGTCAAACACTGGAACACAAAGTGTCTTTGTCTTTTTGGGCCCTGTGCAAACAAAGCTTTGCTGGAGGTGGAGGTGTTGAGTGTGATGACTTTATTCGCCGGCATGTTGTGATGTTGCATCAGCCAGTGTATTTTTACTGCCCTCGATATGAGCTCTGAGCAGCTACTCCTTAAAACCGATATTTTACTTGAGATTGAGAACATTTGGGATGCAAACATTGCTAAAATGGTCCTATTATCTCAATCTTATAAAATAGTATTCATAATGCCATTTTACAAAACAGGATTACATTTTCATTACATTTTCCATTCATTCCATTCATCCATTTTCTTTAGTCTGAAACTGTTCAGAGGTGATAAAAAAAGAAAAGAAAAGAAATATTAAGTACGAAACAAATCTCACGGTGTTATGAATTCCTTGTGTCATCTTTTGATTAGCAGAATTGAGGATGATGGAGCATATGAAATAATAGATTAACTCTCTTTCTCTCTGTCTGTCTCTTACTGCCTTATTTTTGTCTCATTTTAACTAGCCATGAATACAATTGAACACAAAAAATTATAAATTACATGGAATACAAATGTTCAGGAATGGACACACTCCTTATATGATCTGCTTTGAATCAACAGGTGCTTTTATGAACATTAGTGATGTCGTGATTCTGGCCATGTGCTAGGGTGGGATGTGAACAGTCCAGAGGAAGTGGAACTGAAAATAATAGTTATGAGAGGCAGGTATATAGTCTTTGGACACACATACCCCAAGGCCATGGGGACACCCACCTGCACCTTCTGTTCAAAGGGCATCAGTCCCCTGGAGGGCAGAGGTCAATGGTCAAAGACCAGTGAGAAGTTCCCATGGTATCACGACGACACAAGATGTTGTCAGATACAGTAGATGGATGGCTGTGAATATAGCCTACAGTTATAGAAGATATGGATACTGTAAAACTAATATCTCAAGCATCAAACAAGTCACCATTAGATACACATGCTAGTCAGTGACAAGTGTGTCTTATAGTTGGCCTAGAGGAGACAAAATGCAAGTCACACTATGGGCACCAGTCCTCAGCCACACCCATTGCTAACAGGTGTATAAAATCAAGAACACAGCCATGCAATCTCCATAGACAGACATTGGCAGTAGAATGGGTCGTACTGAAGAGCTCAGTGACTTTAAACGTATCTGTCCTAGGATGCCACCTTTGCTACAAGTCAGTTCGTGAAATGTCTGCCCTGCTAGATCTCCCCCGGTCAACTATAAGCGCTATTATTGTGAAACAGAAGCGTCTAGAAGCAACAACAGCTCAGCCACGAAGCGGTAGACCATGCAAACTCACAGAGCTGGGCCACCGAGTCCTGAAGCACGTAACGCGTAAAAATCGCCTATCCTCTGTTGCATCAATCACTACAGAGTTCCAGACTGCCTCTGGAAGCAACATCAGCACAAGAACTGTGTGTCGCGAGCTTCATGAAATGGGTTTCCATGGCCGAGTAGCTGCACACAAGCCTAAGATCACTATGTGCAATGCCAAGCGCCAGCTGGCATGGTGTAAAACACGCCGCCACTGGACTCTGGAGCAGTGGAAACGTGTTCTCTGGAGTGATGAATCCCACTTCGCTTTGGCAGTCTGATTGTTGAATCTGGGTTTGGCGTATGCCAGGAGAACGCTACCTACCGGTATGCATAGTGCCAACAGTAAAGTTTGGTGGAGGAGGGATATTGGTCTGGGGCTGTTTTTCAGGGTTTGGGCTGGGCCCCTTAGTTTCAGTGAAGGGTAATGTTAATGCTACAACATACAAAGAAATTTTAGACAATTATATGCTTCCTACTTTGTGTAAACAGTTTTGGGAAGGCCCTTTCCTGTTCCAGCATGACTGTGCCCCTGTGCACAAAGTGAGCCCCATAAAGACATGGTTTGATGAGTTTGGTGTGGAGGAACTCCAGTGGCCTGTACAGAGCCCTGACCACAACCCCACTGAACACCTTTGGGATGAAATGGAACGTCGATTGCGAGCCAGGCCTTCTCTTCCAACATCAGTGCCTGACCTCACAAATGCTCTTTTGACTGAATGGGCACAAATTCCCACAGACATACTGCAAAATCTTGTGGAAAGCCTTCCCAGAAGAGTGGAGACTGTTATAGCCACAAAGGGGGGGCCACCTCATATTAATGCCCAGCCCTGTTAAACTACAAAGTCATCAGCTCACCTTCCATCTTGTTTATTTATGTTATTACCACAGTGACGACGTTCCTAGCCATAAAGTCAGTTAGTCTGCCAGCCATGCTTTACAAGTCAGAAACATAGATTGTGTTCTAGCTACATTTACTAGGTTAGTCCATAATGAAGCTCAATTGCAGGTCCAGATCTCAGCAGAACTCTAGTAACACGCTCTACACAGACACACAATACCTAAGCCATGAGGGCAGAGTGGGCATGAATGATAAGGGCAGGGATTTCACACTGTGGCACTGCAGCCTCCCATGTGTTGTGTGTCATCATGTTTATGACCCCCTTGGTTGTCAGTCACTAATAATAGCGGGGGCATTTATTAGCTTACAGTTATTTTTATGTGTAAAAAACCTGTATACATTGTGATTTATTTTCCAAACATGTCATGTCATTTTGAAAATATGAATATGAATTCATTTGAGGAATGGAGTGTGTTGCTTTAACATGTTGCCAAGGAAAGAAGAGAATGAGTTTATTTCTTGAACCACTAGAGAGAGCTCTACTGAAAATAATCATCTCTCTCCCTCTCTCTCTCATTCTCTGTGCAGGCGTGTGTGTGCGTGCATTAGAAAGACGGGGTGTGGGAAAGTTACCTGAAACACTTACTGGATCAATCATGTCATAAGTAGATCCAGGTGTGTGTCCATATATGTATATGTGTGTGTGTGAATGAGAAGGGTCAGTCTGACAGCTTGAGGGCTTCAGGCTCAGAAGAAAGCAGAGCTGACTTCACTCCTGACACTGGGAGGAGAAACCAAATATTCTCTACAATGGATGGATAGGGCTGAGATCCTGGAAAGATATGCAATACAAAGTGCAAGGGTTCCTCATATGCCTACCATCTGTCATACCACATGGCTAAACATTTTGTACAATTAAAACAAATGACATGCATCAGCTTTAGTATGATCTGTATGATAAAGTGAGACCTTATTCGGACTATCAACTTTTTTTAAAGTTGGAACTCATCAAGAGCAAAATCAGTTCAGTAAAGCCAAAAGTTCTACAAAAAGATGTTAGCTGGCATTTTGGATATTATATCTATTATTGCTCAATGCTGAATAAGATGCATTGTTATGGCATCACTGACTTGGAGCTTTAGGTGACTACACAGTTTTGTATTGTTGTGCTGACAACTGCAGTTTGTACCCACCCGCGCTTGTCTGCCTTCGAAGTGTAGAGGTAAGATATGTTTAAGCTGTCTAGGCTACGGAACACATGAAACATCTGTGTGTGTGTGTGTGTGTGTGTGTGTGTGTGTGTGTAAAGTATGTAATTTGTATAAAAGGGAAAAACAGAACTTGCCATATTTTGCCAGGCCTTTCTGTGGAAAACCAGGGACAGCCACAAAGTGCATCCTTTATATTTTAACCAGGCTTAGTTCCAGGTTCTGCACTGTTAAGCCCCTTGCAGGGTACAAAAGGACCTTCAAAATGGTTGAGGGTGTTTTTACCATAGCTAGCCTCTGGGGGCAGCAAATCATTAAATTCCTGATTTTAAAAGTCAAGTAAAAAGCAACAGAAATTATTTCTCAATCTGCGGATGAAATAAGACAAAAAAGAAACTGAGCTCCAGCAAAATAGTAAAGTATTATAAACATGGGCTCTAATACATGGGTTTCTTGACCTGTGTTGACCAGGATCGGATGGCTGATTTTTCAGTTTTTGTGCTGTTGACATTCGGAAGGTCCCTGAAAAGATTTCAGGTTCAACTGCAACTGACAGCAGCTTGTGGGAGCTATTTTCCCCTGTCACAGTCAACACGGAGTCCAAGATGAGACTAATAATGTATGTGAGGAGTGAGGGGTAAAAAGTAAAAACGTAGTTTAATTGGGAGGGCAAGTTACATGTCAATTAATGTTAGTGCTATAATTTTTTTTTCTCCCTTCTTTTTATCCTTTTTAATGGCAACATTTTGTAGCATATTAGCAACCGTGCTATCCAATATCCATCAAAGGTTTCAATTCAGGGCTTTCAGCATACTCATTTAGATCTCCAGGCCTTTTCTGCCCCACTCAGCCATGTTGTAAACAGCATTAGGTATGCAATTAAAATTAATCGCTGGGATAAACAAGCCTTCTGTCTGGAGCTCAAACACGATGAGACGGCTCAGTCGCTCTCTTCAGCCACTATTTCAATGACGCCATTCAGAGTTACGGCTACTGGGAGCACATAGCATGTTTTTAAAACAAACAGGCTTGTTTCTGAGACATGAAACTTTATTCCAATCCATAAACCTCAAGCCCAGGCATTTACGAATGTATGTAGAAATGAGCAGAGAATGTAGGGAGGGAAGGAATGAAGTGGTAGAGGAAAAGAGAAGCCTAACTGTTATGATGAATTTTTTTGCTTTATTATCGGTCTCCTCTTTGCTTTTTTTAAACTTGCTTGTTGGTATTTTTTGTGAGTGATCGAGAACATGTTGAGATGAAGAAGGCATGCGGAAGCTGGAACAAGTACAATGACGCCCTTTCATAGGCCTCTTGCTGCAAAGCCAGGTTGAAGTTTGGTTTATATTTGACTCAGTGTGATTTAAGGGGCTTCTATCACACCTAAGACACTCCTTTTTAGATTTACTTTCATGCTCACTGACAATTATGTATACAGAGCAGTTACACACCCTCAAGTCTTCCACCTAGATTGTACTTGGACCGTGTGTCTTATTTAAATAGAAAATTAAATACTTGCAAGATGTAATTAACTGCAATGGTTTCTCAACTGAAGTATTGTGTGTAAACAACAGAGTATTTATATGTAAATAGGAATGTTTTTCTGGGACCTGCTGTATGGCCTTGCGGTAACACTTAATGTGGATCTCTGCACATAATTTATGCATGAACTCTCCTGCCCATTATAATAACTGTTTACCTGGGAACGGTCAAACCTCTCTCTTCTTTGTCGATGCACATGCCATTGTTCTCATTTGTGGCCATGCACCTGTGTGTGTGTGTGTGTGTGTGTGTGTGTGTGGATGCTTCCTTTTCTTGGGAGTATGTGCACACCTGTGTGCAATGCACTTAAATTTGAGTGTGTTGATTTTTCTAAGATTGTGTGTGTGTTTTTTACCATGCATGTTTGCTCAGTAAGATCCACACAGAGGATGGAGGGAGAGAAAAAGGAGAGCAAATAAAGGAGTGACTGAGTAGAGAGCAGGAGGGTTATTCAAACTCCTCAGCTCTGCCCAGTTCCAGAACTCTGAGTCATCAGACTACTCACAACCCCGAGCATCCCTGAGCACACACACACACACACACACACACACACAGAGAGAGAGAGAGAGAGAGTCATGCATACAAACACGTACCCACATACCCACACCAATTGCTGACCGCAACCTTTCGTTCTTTTTCTGGTCAAGATACAGCAGTCAGAGATTATCACACACGCCAAAACACATCCATTTCAGGTGTTGTAGATATTACTTCTTAAATTTTGAACTGGTTTCATAAATGATGACCCAGATATTGAAACATGATTTGAGTGTGGTACATGTGTGTAGTATATGTAAGTAGAGCCAAGACTGTATGCACTAACCTGTGTATGTTCTACATGTACAACTTTTTAGCACTTTTTTAAGATAAATCAATATAATGACTCGGCCTGCGGGCACTGAGGTGCAGATCAAACGTCCAAAACCTCAGATTTGCTTGGCAAATGCATGCTTATATGTATTTATCTATTGTATGTGGACAAGTACTTACAAAGACATAATAGGTGTACTTACATATCTACCTTATGTGTGTATATTTACTAAAGTGTTGTGAAAGCACATAAGCACAAAGGTAAATTCTTCAATCACTTAAAAGTAACCATGAATATGAATACATTGCTAACTGGAGCACTTTTAATTAGACCTTCAGCAGGCCATTCATCAGTCAGAACGCCTTCAGTCTGGTTTGAAGGGCTTGAAGTTCTTGCAGAGACCAGTTGGTGGCAGTGCAGTAAACAAGACTGGTAAGATGTCTATGCTGATTTAAGTTAACACTTTCAGTGTCTTCAAGGAGTGAATTAGGATACACAAATTAATGTTATTTTCAGTGGAACAGGCAAAAGTTTCTACTTCTTTCATTTAAGAGATACGCTTCAGGTTGATAAAAAAAAAATCTCAGACCTAGTCCAAAAAAAAAAAGAACTTTTAACTCATTAAACACCTTTAGCTTTTTTCCTTCCCTTTTTCATATAGACAGAACTCTTAATGTGTAATGCTGTGATCAATATGTTGTCTTACCCATATTGGATTATATGTAAAAACAGCAGTGTCCTTTAATTACAATTTATTTTTTATTAATTTTTTTTTACAATTTTCAGATGACACCAAATGAGAACGATTATTTGACAGGGCCTTATCAGAGTTTTATAAGATGTCATGGGTGCCATTAGAGGAGCACTTGACCACAGGGTTGAGAAAGAGAGAGGGTAGGTCTGAAAACAGAGTCTGGATAAAATAGACTTAATCTTCAGCCTTAAACAGTCGGGCATTAGTCCACTACTGTTACCTCGCCTTATCTCAAGTGTGCTACAACAAAACAAAGACTGAAGGATCAACTCGCTCATTTATACGGATAAGACATCATCCAGGGCATCACTTAAGGCATAATTTGTGCAAACTCCAACATCTGTTTTGCTTTCCAGCTCATCTTTATTTTGCAGCAAACAAGTCTTTGTCTTTGTGATAGAGGTTCATCTTTATTACTCCTCAGTTCCTTCATCATTTTCTTTGCGGGCAACTGTTTTCTGCCATGTCATTCGGTGTTAAAGACATCATTCAACTTTCTGTAGTTTTTTTTTATAAATTAGAGTGATTTATTTCAGTGGACTAAAGTAATGAGTATCATTAATTAAGAGCTTTAGGTTCAGCTCCTTTTAATCTTAAATAGGGCCATGTGCCAGCGGACAGAAGAGCATACCGAATTCTAATGGTGGTTTTGGGTCTTTGAGCAGCAGCCTGGCAGAGGTGAGATAAGTGTGCGTGTGTGCGTGCGTGCGCGTGTCTTATGATGCATGCTTACCCTCAGTGGTAATCCAAAGTAAAGCTAGTCAGTACAAATATCTAATTCTAGCTGGATGTTGGAGAAATATTACGATAGGCCTACTTAACCCCAAAATATTACTACATAATGGCCTTTGTACTCTTTATGAAAACAAAATCTTTCAGACACTTCAACCTGTTCCGTTTCACGTTCTGAAAGCCCCCAAATGCTAACAAATGGAACCATTTATTGCATTAAGCAAGCTAAGACCACAGGTGTACCTGCAGAATTACATGTTGAGTATTAAATTACTTCTTTAATACCCATTTACAGTAAAGCATTGATTGCCTTCTGAGTGTTTATTTTGCATTTGTTAGCTCTGGGGTCACAAACCAATATGCAGAATTCTGCCTCCTCTATTTTTCTTTCCTTTTTCTGTCTCTAAAACAAACATTTAAAGCAAACAGCATTAGAGATATCATCAGTATTTTCTGCCTGTGATTCAGCTGTTATCTTGCCCCTGATTGACTGAGAAATGGCATATGCCCTTTTCATAAACAACTGTCCACAAGTTTCTGAAGTCATCATTTGTCTCAGGCCGAACAGGGAACTCCAGAATAAAGCCACATAGTCTGGACGACACATGCAAAGAGAACAGGTGGTCATAGTAAAGTAAGATGCTGCGGAAAATCCGACCCTTCAACGGTGATGTAAGCGATTAGTTACAGACACGCACAAACAGAGGCACACTAATGTTTGTTGCCACTGTGCACAAGAAACTAAGCTGGCAACTACATTTGTCATATATTCATGGTAGTTTAACTGTTTAATGCATCAAGAAGGAAGAAAGACTGCTTTTACACATATACAAGTACAGTACAGTGAAATTATTTTCTTAGCATATCCTAGCTGGTTAGGAAGTTAGGAACAAGGATCTGGCACCCCAGGAGCAGAGAGGGATAAGGGCCTTGCTCAAGGGCCCAATAGTGGCAGCTTGACATTGCTGGGATTTGAACTCACGCCCTTCTAATCACTAGGCCACTGAATCGTAACCACTGAACCACCACTTCCCCATTGTTTTAAAATAGCTACTTTCTGTATCCAGTATAAAGGAGGATTTTACTCGGTGCCCATATAATTGTGTTGAAGACTAAGATTCAGAAGGCAATTTAACCAATTTTGTTTGATGAAGTATATATTTATGTGAGGGATTTTGTAATTAGCTATTGTAATTGCCAAAATTGACATTCAATAATGAGTCTTTACACTATAAGCTACCTTTTTTTAAAAGTAGCTAACTACTTTGAACCTAGTAAAGCTATAGGAAGGAAGCTAATTTTGGAATATCGCCCTCTCTATAAAAAAAAAAAAAAAAAAAAAACGCTATTGCAAGCTACTTGCAGAAAAACATTTCGTAGTGTGGGTTGTGCTGCGCCCTTCTTCACCGTGTGGATTAATCTCAAGATTCAAGGCTGTGTCCCAAACCGCATAATGCGCACTATGCCTAAATGGTAATGACACCAATGGTGTACTGACGTACTATTTACTACGGTAGTATGCAGTTTGGGATGTGGCCCAAGTATTTTCTACAGCAGTCTGCCCATGTCTCACCAAAGCTGCGGTGTAACTGTGCCCGTTCTGCAGAATCATAAACATCACATAACCTACAGAACTAACTAGTAATCTAACGTTAGCTAGCTAGCTAAAATATAAGTTCTGGTTGAAGGTTGCTGTAATTTCACAGCCTGCTGTAATTTCACAGCCTGCTGCTCACGTCGGACCACAGTGTAAATTTAGGATCACCAACACCTCCCGTTAGTCACTAGCAGGCTATGAGTTCTCTAGCTAAACAACTTTTCTTAACTGGGTAACGATACAAATTCTACAACAAGGATAAATCAGCCGACTATCATTCACTAGCTATCCACCAAATTAGAGAACAAAAAAATGCCCTACATGTTCAGCAAGAGAAAACTCTACCACTCCTAAATCCTTTTTCCTTTTACTGGATTCTCTCACTCCCGTTTGCTTTGTTTACATGCTCACGCTCTCTTACTCTCTCACTCCTGATTGGCTGCCAGCCCCTGCATGTCTCAGTGTAGCCTAAAGCTGGAGCTCACGATGTTTAACGTAGCTAAACCTGACAGCTCTGACTGTGAATTACTGTGAGTTACTATTATAGGATTTCCAGGGTGACTCACAGCAGCTCAGGAACATCATGTTTTAGAGTTTTCTCCCCTGACTCAATAATCCTTTTTTTATTTTTAACCAAAAAATCCTACGCACTGTAGCTTTTATGGTAAACATGTACACTATACATAACTACACTTTTTATCTACAGTAATTTTTCTAAGCAGCATGTAAACGCTACCTTTCAAAAAATTAGCTTGATGAGGAGTGATATAGGAAGAACAGAATGTAAAGCTAATTGTGTGCTCTATATGTTCCTAGTAACTCATTTATCATGTTAACATGTGTTTGCTATAAGTAATTCTTGATTTACCGCAGAACAGCTATAAATAAATCCGTCATAAACTGAGAAATGTCTAGATAATAGAAAACAACCATGAAGAATTATTTTATCTTGCCAAACAGCATTGGAGATCTAGCATTAAGCCTAGATGCAACAGCCAGGTTCATGATTTAGGATCGCTTCAGTAAACCTAATAGCTACGAATGAAATGGAGGTAAAACTTGCCTTGGATCAAATGTTTATAGCAATATGCAGTAAATCTGTCTTTTGGCTTGGAGAACATCCAGGCCTGTGGCTGTGTTTGGAATATAATGTGTTAGACCAATCAGTATTCTCATTATATCAGGACCTCAGCAGCGCTTTTGTTAGCAGGTAAATCAAAGATCAAGAGGTGGCTATTTGTACAGAATTTCTCGTTGGACCATTATCAGCAAAAGGATAAGCATTGGCCCTGCACCAGTGCCTTAAGATAAAGTTTGCAGTATGTGTGCAGAATGACCTGCAGGGGCAGTGTGGAACAGATAGACTACATAGTACCAGCACTTAAGGGACTGACCACAGATCAGATTCTCCTCTTCCACTTAAGCTTTTCGTTGCCGTAGTCCCTGGCCAAAGGCTGTTTTGATATCTGTGGTTATTAGCCATGTCTGTGAACATCTTCCAACCTTGCAGTATACACATCAACCTGGCTAAAAGTTATGGCCCCATAGTTACACTAAAACTCATGATAAATAAAAGCAGACCAAGAATCTAAGACAGGGAGTTATATTTAGCTTTGGGACAGGAATAGGACTTTCCCATGTCTTTTGAGAAACTCCTCCCTCTAATCCCCCCACCCGCTTTCGTTTCTCCATTGAGGCAGTCCGTCCCACTGGTAGATAAATTTGTCACCTCTCCTTTCCCGGGGAATTAAAAAGTGACTACTGTGTGTAAAGCTGGAGCAAAGATGAGTATGCTCCAATGCTAATGATTAATGATGCGGCTCACGCGTATGCTAAGCGGGGAATCTTGCATCCTCCCTAGGGTATGATCCCTCTGAAAGCTATCCAAAAAAGCCTTAAATGAAAACATCAAGCCTTTTCCATATTTCAGCGAGGCATGCTCATGTAACCATCCTAAGGGATGGTGCGGATTTGAAAAAGAGAGACAAAATGAAGGGACAGAATAAAGGAGAGCAGTGAAGGAGAAAACCCGAGTGAAATAGTTCAAAGCTATTGGCAGATGTTGGGTGGTCCAGCAGATATGGTCCCAGAGCTTTGTTAGTAGAGATGATGAGGTATTATAATTTATCAAAAGCAGCTGAGCAAGTATGCAATTTTACCTATCTGAATCAACCAAGTAGATTTAAGATGGTTCCTTATATGCTCCTTGCACATTCGTCTACACCCTACTTGAATATGTAATGAACCATTACAAATTATTCCCCCCTAATGCAAGACAAACATCCTCAGGGCAATATTTAATCTGGATTAACTACATTTTGCCTGTTTTACAGACGGCGTCAATCAAAACATTTGCAGAAATGTATTTACTTGTACAATTTTACAGGGTAGCGCATTCCCTTTAAGTCTGATGTTTGATTTCTCAGACTTCCCACTAGGGGCAGAAGATGCCGCCAAATAAGTGGTAGACATTGGAGTTCGTAGTAATCAAAAACAGAAATATGCTTTAAAGCACTGAGAAGCTAAGACCTACGAGAATGACACATTTTATGGTAGTGCAAATACTTAAGATAAATGGATATTATATCATTAACAAAAGAATAAATACTATTAACATAATTAATTATAAAAATGCAACAACCTGTCATAAAACATGTTGACAAGGGTGAATTAGCTGCTCAGACTGAGATAGTAACTGTTCCTGCAGTATATATTCCAGTTGACTCAAACTCCAAGGTTTACAGTTTCATTGAATGACAGTGGGCCTATAATTAGGTCTTTTGGAAAAGACCGTTTGAATAAGTGTTTAATGGGCACACACTGCATATCAGATAACAAATAATACCTTGTTATACCTTGAAACTCTTGAAGGATTTATGGCAGAATGTGAGTAATGGATTATATAGATAACTAATGAGAAATAAATTAGGCTTCAACATTTTTCTTCTTAAATCACCCTGTCTGGAAAAAAAGATGACACTCTTATCTTTTCATCTGTACTTGTTCATGTATAAGCCTGTAGTAGCTACAAGCACACTGAGCCATTCTATGGAGGGGTAAACTTGCCTTTGAGTGGTAGCTAAACCGGGACAATGTGGTGGACGATAGTCATTGCAGGTCTATTCTGATAATTATTTTAGGGCTCTGTGGTTTGGCATGACTAATTCAGAGAGGTCAACAAGCACTTGTACCCTCTCATTAAAGGCACATGACGAAAGAAAAGACAGATTGCGAGGCAAAACAGAAAAACGCCACCAAACAAGACGCCTTGGATAAATACAGGGATCGGGGTTTGGAGAAAAGTCAACAACAACCTGTAGGCATGAGATGGGAGGCACAAAGCCAGCCAAAGCACTGTTTAGGAGGGCTGCTTGCAGAACTCGCTTGGGCAAGTTGTCAAAGACAGAAGCAGTATGTGTTTTTCACTTTGTGAGTGACAAGCTTGCGCCCATTTTTTGTATGCCCTTTGTGTGGAGGTAAGATGTGAAAGGTTTCACATGGAGAGCTGGTGTTGACTGAAGATTTAATTGGTGCCAGGGTGGCAATGCCAGAAGCTTTTCTTTAAAAGAAAGCATCTCACGCCCAAGTTGTTATATTAAACTACAGAGCTGTCCAAAATCCAGTTTGGGTTATAACAGCGAGCTAATACATTAAAGAGTAGAAATTATAATTTTACAATTTTCTTTTCCAGCTGTATCCATCTAATTTAACTGCATGTTAAGACCATGGTATTGTGTGTATTTGAGGGGTGTGTCTTGCTAAAACACTTGGTAATCATGGTAGGTTATGCAGTATATATTTTTGGGCCAAACCTTCACTTGACAAATGAATCAGGAATGTAGTTAATGTGTACCATTTTCTTTAAATGGCTTTGACTTTAAACTGTCATTCTGATGAGTTGGATAGCTTCAAGTTTAAAGAGTCATTCTAGCATAAAACTAATGTGTAATATGTTCTTTGTCATGTTATGTTGCATTCTGTAGTGCAGCATTGCAACTCTCAGCCTTGGCATTTTGGCAGAATTTACAATTTTGTATTGTAGTCATGTATACATTCAGAAATATTTTGTCACTCCAATATACAGCGTGCATTATGCAAATATATCATACAATAATTGGGGAATCCTCACCACAAGCAACTGATCATTAGTGGTGTAGAGCTTGCAAGTAAAAACTACTAGCCAATCAAAGAGCAGGTGAGGAATTTGTCAGAATACATGTGGGGAAAAATAATGTTTCCCAGAATAAGTTTTACTGTTTTCCAGAAATAGTTGTAAAACTTTTCAAAAAGGGGTCCGTGTCTGTAGAAAAAAAACAACATTTTTAAGATATATTTTTAGATATATTTATTAGTGATATTTAGTAAGTCAGCACTTTAGACCGGAGGATTATGAGAGAGATCTAAAAGTTATTGGGATATCTACCAAAGAGGATTCTAAAGAAAGCTTAAATTATATCTATATTCCACACAAAATGGACATCAGAGACAAGTTCCTTGCCCTCTCAGGCTGAGGAGGAGTTGAACAGAGGTAAGGAGGTCTAGGTATTCAGATCAGTTTAATTTGGGAAGATCCACTTTTTATTATGTGTTTTCTTCGTTTTAAATCTAATAAGGTTTATTTATTTATTTTTTATTTAGCAACTGCATCAAGTACACTTTACATCAAATCCAATACCAAACAACAAAGCGTAAATCTTTCCAAAAATGGAGCAGTAATCTTCATTTAAAGGTTTGTGATTGGTTATAGTAACATTATGGGCTGGAACAGCGGTTTGATTGGTTACAGTAGTATTAGGGGTGGAACCTTAGGGTCTACTGAGACTGCACAAATGACACACTCAATTCAGAGTCACAGATTGGAGTGCTCTGCCAATAAATCCACTAAAGATGATGATGATGATGATGATGATGACTGGAGTGCTGGAACCTCTTATTCTAGGCCAGAATTGTTCCACTAGCTATCTAACTATGCTTTTTTTTACACGCACAGTAACGTGGAGAAACACTGATGAAACAGTACTGTGCAAATTATGTCATATAACTTTTTTACTAGTACAATTCACAAGCAAAAATTAAGATTCTAGCCAGCCTTAAAAAAACGTCTTTTATCACAGTTATGTGTATGTGTATGTGTAGGTAACAGGGTTGAGGGAACAAAACAGCTTATAGCCAAAATGTTGGCCAAAAACTTGCTGCCATTAAGTTTTGTCGAGGGCGCAAACATGATTGGCTATATAGAGTCATTGCAAGATTGTAGATTCTAGATGATTCAGAAGTATAAAAAACTGGCCTGCCAGTTGCACCAATCTTTTGGCCTTTAGGTTAAAAGTATAGAGAAATCAAGAAATGTCACATTCAAGTTTAAAAGTGAATTAGATTGTCTACAAACATTGATTTAACTTTTGATTGAAACTTTTGAGTTATAATAGCATTCTATCTATCTGTTCATTCTATTATCTGTTCTTTCTTAGGAGTTTTTGTGTATTTGTGAGCTTTCATGCAATGTTGCTAATGCTTGGTATCACAAGTGATTATAAAGCCCTTACAAAGCAATCATTGACAGTTTCTCATAATTTCTTATAATGTCTTTATTTGTGGGTTCTAAAATATATAACATTCAGTGCGATGCCTTCAATGGCAGAAATTGTTATAGTTCTGATATAGTTCTGTAATCTGATTAACACACAGTCTTAAAAGTGCGTATTACTTCTCTAGCACACATATGGCCCCATTACAGGTGACCCAGTTACCATGGCATCTCCAAATAGATCAACTGTATTTTACAATAGGGTGAGAAATATGACATATGGATGGCATTCCTACGATAAGTGTGTTTCTTAAAGAATTTCAGTGTGTCCCAACTAAAACACTACATACTACATCATGTAGCCAGTGTATATAATGTCTATCCCTTATTGTTTTACACATGAGGATTAATGAATCTAGCATGCAAACAGCTGTGCCATGCAAATGCAGGCTAATTCCATTTTCTTTGTAGGAATGAAAATACATGTAAAAATACTGTATGAGGGACTATCAGGAATTGGAAATACGGTGGAAAAAATATATGAAGAAGGTATGAATATCCTCTAGCTGTACAACCCTGTGTGTATATGTTTGACCGAGCAAAAGTAACAGCTGAGTGCATGAGATTGAGGTTTTTAGTTGCTAACATAAAGAGTAGCTAAGTGAAGGCTTTCTTTAAAAAAAAAAAAAAAGCTTTAATTTATGCATGACTTAGATTGTGTAAGTATTCGACACATTCAAAGAGACACAGTGGACATTTGTTTATTTTTGTGTATTCGTGCATAACAACCTTGTATGATCACTTGAAGCTCATGCACTGAGCCAGAAGTGGGTGAGAGTTTTCTGTTGCTGTTGCGTGTACTGACCAATAGGGGACAGTGCAGTGTGCTAAGTTTCTTTAGCCAAGGCCATGAACTGGCAATAAATCCTCTGACATATCAGATTACAATAACAGCTCCATGAAAGCAACACACAAATATGACTCCTGATGGAAAGTTTGACACACACACATATACACACCACACACAATTATAACAATACTCACACTCAAGACAGCCCATCTGTCGCCTTTAGCCGGTGGAGTAAAACAATAGATCTTAAACTTGGGAACTGTAAAAAAAAAACCCAAAAAAACTGACTCCATAATTCATCAAAACAGACTGCAGCATCCAAATGCAAAATACTGGATAACCCAACATCTGTGTGTACCAGCACTTACAGATTCAGCGTGACTCAAAAACAGAGTCGACATATGAATTACCAAGATTAATTAATGAGATAAAACACAATCGCTCAGGCGTAATTTGGCAGACAACGTGATGTCATGTAGAGCTAGAGTTTAATAATGCATCATAATAATTCACGACCCCAGCATCACAGCCAGGGCCGTGACAGGAAGTGGTGTGATTTAGCTTGGCGTCATCAGTCAATCGGCTGCTGCAAGCTTCATGTTTTTCCTGCAGTCAAGCTGGGTTTGGAAGCGGAAGGAAACCCTCTTCCCCTTTTTGCTTTATGACAGTGTTTAAAGTAGGCCTTTTAGCTTAGCTTTATGTGCTGGCTAGACTTTAGGAAGTCTCTGTGGGGAGTGAAATGGGCTTTTGCTGTAATAGCAATCTTTTTTGTGGAGCTTTAGTTACATGTAGTGGTCATTGGTTGGAGTTGAGAGCATTGAGACCCACACACACACACACACACACACACACAAACAGACAGTGTCTCATTCATAAAATGTCTTTAGTGTGAGCCAGACTAAACCATTCCAGTCTTCCACCTCCAGCTACACACTCAGTAAACTGCACTACTAGGAGTAAACATTGTAAATAGCAAATAATATTGTTGATATCTGCACTGAGTATAATTTGTGATTATTTTGGCTTGTGTCAGTATCTAATGTGAAATGTTTCCCCATAGCTGTACAGTGTATGACTAAATCTGGTAAACTTCAACTTTCACTCAGTCATTGTAAGTCTCTGGTTCTAGTATTTGAGATGGCATGCTTCACATGGCTAGACTAGAGAGGATTGTTTGGTAAGGCCTGATAGTGAACACTATCATTGCTCTAGCGGTGAGGGCATGATTGGCCTACATCTACCCCTAACTATAACCTTAACCTCAGTAACCAAAAATAAATGTTTTGGATCTTTTAGAGTTTAACAATTTTTTTTTTATTAAAATTGCAGTTGCTAGTCAACACACACACACACACACACACACACACACACACACCTGGCATCAGGAGGAACCACAAGCATGGGAAGGGCCTTTGTGTGCCTATTTTTGTAAATATTGCTAATATTCATAGCTACGTGTCTTCTCTGAGATAAAACACTGCGTTCGGGTGGCTAAGAATTAATGATGGACGAGTGAGTTTCTAGGTTTCTGTTCCTATGAACCCTGATGTTTGTAGGCTAGTGATCATATCACCATGTAATCATGATATTGTGGACTATGCGAATATAAAGTGAGGCTGTCATTATAATAGCCCATTTAATCAGCCTGTGGAACAATTTTGATTCTTTTTCTTTCTAACAGGCTCCCAGTGAAGACATATGGACCCGTGGCAACTAAGATTTTTAAAGACTTTTCCGAAGCATCCATCATTCTGTAATTGTCGGAATGGTTTAAACATTTTCTGGATGTGCGCACTAAAGCAACTAAACACGTCATGTAGCAGCGAAAATGTTTTCCAATGCAAGAGGTCACATAAGCTTGTAAAATCACAGATGTATATCGGAACGGGGCTGAAATTGTCAGACTGCCCTTGAGCTTGTCAAAAAACAGTAGAATAGGTATTTGGGTTTTTTGTGATTTGGCTATATTGTGTTTGTCTGTGATTATCACATGGTAGGTGCAGTGATATCGTAAGGCTGTTTAAGATTAACATTAGCATTGCGTTAGCAAACAGTGTGTTTTTGTAGAGGTTGGTATGATTTGGCAATTGGTGTTACTGTTGTTTTTTGTTGATTTATGTCATCAAGGTAAAAATGGGACTAACTAGGACTAATGTAAGTTGAAAATGTAACTAAAGACATCATTATTACTACTGGTTGATTGACTACATTTGTGGTAAGGGGAGAATTTGTCAAATTAAATTTTTGGCTGAACTATTTTTTTAATTAGCCTGTCAGTACAATAACATGTTTGACAGGAATTTAGCAATGCTTTAGCAGGAATTTGTACCATTGACTAGCAGATTTAAAAAAAAAAAATTTAAATTAAAAAAATAAAACAGGAACAAAAGGCCATGTACACCCTGCTCTCTATGTATAATGTCTATAACAAAAACCCTGAACTATACATGGGACTATAAAGGCTACTTAGTGAGGCTACAGTAGGCTTAATGGTACAGTTTAGTGACGAGGGTTTGAGAAAGTGATGGAGTAAGTAATTGGGATTCTTTCTTTACTTATCAACAATAAGGGTTAATGAATGTAGTGGAAATAGATACTGGTAGTGAGCATTATGTTTGGTAGACAATAAAAGCTTACTGTGGGCTTGCTGTAGACTTAACAAGCGAGAGAGAAATGAGCAAGAGAGATAAATTGCAGAGTCAGAGAGAGATAGATTGCAGAAGATGAAGAAATGTAAACGAAGAGAAAGAATGACAAAGTGCTTCTCGTGTCTGGCTCTCACAGGCTGGAGGTTAAAGATCATCGTTAAAATGGCTGCTGAGAGGGAGGGAGAAAGAGAAACGCATGAAGGATGGAAATAAGAAGATAGGAAGTGAGAGAGCCAGCAGTGAGAGAGAAGGAGCTGTGTCCTCCTCTGGAAATGAAAGATAGAATGAGGACGGCCCTATTGGATTTAAAGACTGTCATGTATGTCGCTTGTAAGAGGTTGATACAGAGGCAAAAATTATTCCACACAAACAGCTTCAGATGAGTAATTGCAAAATAACTCTCTCTCTCTCTCTCTATTTCTCTCTAAGTTGAGCAGACAAGCTGGAAAAAGGAGAAGCAGGGGGAGAAGGAGGGATGACTTCACTGACCTAGTTGAGCTAAAATTAGTGTGATGTAAAGCAGCAATGGCAGAGCATGGACTACTGCCTCTAATCAAAAAGCACAGCATACATGAATGGAGACTGTGAATAAACTTCCAAAAGTGTGTGTGCATGGCATGAATAGTGTTTGCAGAGCAATTCTCTGCATGCACAGCATGCGCACACAAACACTGACATTTACATGTGATCACATAAAATGACGAACGTAGATGCATACACTAGAGAACATGGAAACCAAAAATGCATTAATGAACATCATTTGCCATCTGTCATATAACAAACATTCACTCATGCAAAACACTCACCTGACATGCAAAACTAACTCTGTTGACAAGTATGGAAACACAAGTAAAAATGCTTTGCTTGAATATTGCATATTGAGTAGCATTCAGGTGTGACCTGTGAGGATAAGGTCTGTATCTTTTTAAAAGCATTTATTATCTTTTGTGTATCTATGTTTAGTTTATGTAATGTCACTGGGACTCACTGATGAAGTGATAAGATGAGTGAGTGTGTGTGCTGATGGCATTGGCTCTTTACTTGCAGTGCGTACTGCAACTGACAAATGCCTAACTGATCTGAAATCAATCCCCTACCCATTCTCCTCTCCATTTAGATCAGAGATGGATAGGCATCTGCCCAAATCTGTGATGACTCCACTATTAGCAAGACCTGAACCTATTTTTTTTTAATCAACCCCCTTGGGGCCGGCATATGCATAGTATATGCAGCAATTTCATCTTTGTTTTGTGTCTTTATAAAACAGAGTATGGGTTGACAATAAATAATGAAATGGTGTTCATTACATGGATAAACAGTGGCCACTGTAAAGTCTGTTCACTAATGCATCATTAAAGGGAATCATGAAATTCTTTATATATTTGGCAACTCGAACAGGTTTTCATGCTGCTCTAAAAAGTGCTAAATGGAGCTAAAAAGATTAATATCAAATTGCGTCATGATAACACCCGATACCTGCCTTTTCAGTGCCAACTTTTGGGAAATCCACGATCATGCCTGGGCGGGTGTAGGCTGTCAGAAGGGCCAATGCGTCTGACGGGTGCCCGGTTTCGTCCTGGCTAAAACCATTATTAGATTTTGACAGTTTTACATCCTGCTTGATATTTCCTTCATTGGTGACTAAAAAGGATGGTATTCATCATTCGGTTAGGCCTTGACATTCCCCGATGGATTCTGTGGAGCTACAGTCTAAGCCTTGATTAGCGCTCGTTCTTCTTCTTCTCACTTTTCTCATGCTTAAATTGTGGGCAGTGGGAAAAAAAGATAGTGGGAGATGTAATGGATAATAATTCACAAGTCAAAATGAATGGGATGATTCATGGAAAAAATGGGGGCAATCAATGTGCCATAAATGTGGCACTTGCTTGCTGTACAAACTGTCCCTGATGAGACATTTACATTTGAAGACGTGTTTATAATGTGTTTTTAATGCTGTATGTTTTTTGTACGTCGTGCTCTATTGTTGGCCTATATATTTCAGTGTTATTGGCATTACTAAAGCTACAAACATTATCATAGATATTATTGGGGATATTATCACAGTCATTATATCCTAATATGTGATCCAGGTAGTAAATGGTGCTAGATTTACTGTCCGGGCCCTGACCAACTCATAAATGTAGCACATTAATGCTTGTATAATAAACCATACTCCAGTGGCTGCTCGGATCTGTGAGCTTTGGAGTCTGGGAGAGGCGTGTGTTAGTGATGGATAGTGTCCCATAAAACAGTTGGAGACCTCCCTTCAGGTTGGATTAATAACACACACACACATCTAAGCACACATATAATATATGGAGGACTGGGTGACCCACAACATTCTCTTGCTAAAATGGATCATAGTATCATTCCTATAAACAATATGAACACTTAAACAGGTACAGTTGTCTCTCACACGCGTGATCTCCTTCTCTTGTTCTCACTTACAGCCACTCACACCAGTGTTCGTTTTCTTTGTCCTGTCTTGCCCATCCTGTGTTCAGCTGGGAGAATGTCATAATATCAATGGATGACTGTAAAGCTGTAATGTTAGAGCCCTGTGCTCCCTCGCTCTGCTGCTGTTGCATCCCTCAGGTTGCCTGCAAATCACCTGGCAAGGTGCCAAACAACACCAGAATGAGGTGTCACGTCAGGCTGAACTCAGTCAAATTGCAACCTAAATGCCTCTGAAATTTGGTGGTTTAGTAATAGGGCTTTAAAGGAATGGTTCAGGGAAAAATTTAATTTACACAAATTCTACCCTTCCCGCAAATGCGGTCCATCAGCCAAGACATGTTTGTCATCCAAATTTTCTTCAGCTTCTTTGGTTTTGCACTGTAGCGACAAGGTTTTTGCATGCAGTTTGCATGGTGCTTTCATTACTTGTTAGCAATGTTAGTCTCATAACCAACGTTAGCCTGCAGAGAAACATAAAGGAGCAAATGTGGACACCAAACTTGTCTTGGCTGATCGAGTACATTTGAGTGGAAAATTTCTATACGTTGAATTTTTTCCTAAACCTTCACTTTGAGACAGCGTAAACTATGTTTCTGCACTTATGCTCTAATACTACCCAGTAAAAACACCAATGTAAGCTCCCCGGACAAAAAAAATTGTCTCATCCACAAATAGCAGCACCTTATTGTACAATGTTAATAGGTTGCACACCTGGACGAATGTAACTTAGCATAAAACCAGATCGTCAGTAGTTTGCCAGACGTTGCCTTTTGTCCAAGCAGAATACAACATTGGCACTCCCACGTTCCAGAATGACAACTGTAGGGTCCATAAGGCCAAATCTGTATGACTGGTTCAACAAGTATGATGGAACACTGGGACACTATGACTGACCTCCAAAATCACCTGGCCTCAATCCCATAGAAAACTTGTGGGATTATTTGGAACAGCAGGTGAAACACCGAAACAGGCACCCACAAACTCTAGCTGAATTGCACACACACTTAGTGCAAAAGTGGGTTAAAATTGACAGGAGCTCAAGACACTGTAGGAATCCTTACCTGACATGATTGGTGCTGTTATTAAGGGGAAGGGAGGCGTAACCAAATATTAGAGAAGAAATGACACATGCAGCAATTTTGTTTTCCCGGGGAGCTTATGAATGAACACATGTTATGTACACCTGAGACTAATGAAACTGCACAAAGTATGCATTTTAAAACTGCAGCCACCATCTTAGACCTATATTGCATTGAACAATTTGACTAACGAGAAATTTAATCACCTGATTCCTTCCATGTTTGTGTGTAGGACTAGACTGGGTCTGGACATACCTGAATATTTTTAGTCTGGCTGGACACTTTTAACTATAAATATTATCTAAAACATTGAAAATGTGTAGTACAATGGAGCTAATCTTGACTGTTGAATATTACCTCATAATAATTTATTATTATTTTTTCTAAAATGTTAAAAGGCTATATAGTATGATGGTATACAGCCCAAAATGAAAGAGAAAATTGAAGAGGATTTTAGTAACACTTCATGCTTCCAGGCATGAGAATTGAGCAATCTGTGTATGTGTATTTGACTGACAACAGGGGACCCAAAGTGGCAGGCATTGAGTTGTCATGCGGAGGCCATTTTAGAGAAGGGTTCCTACACTCCTGGCTTTCTGCCAGAGGGCCTTAGAAGAGGCAGTGGGATCACTGCAAAGAGTGTACGAGAGCTTGCGTAGCTCATCACTCAAGCTATGGCAGTTGGACGAGCTAGCACTGGAGAGCCAGGTTGGTGCGCATGCTCCACATTAGCCATCGCTCCCTCTCTGAACTCTCTATGACCCTTCCATTAGGGCCACACTCACTCCATCATTCCCTGCCAGGACAAAGGGGGCCGCCTGGCCTTCACATCGTGGTGCAATCCGGTGGAAAAGTTCAGTTGCACATTGCTCCACATGCCTTCTGATGATTACTGTTTCCTCTGTTTTCAGTTAGCTTCAAAAACAGAGTAGGAGGGTATGATCAAACTGAACATTTCTCATACATTTTGGCTTGAAAGGAGAAAACACGTGGAGGGTGCTGAGCTGTCGACAGTCAATGACAGGTTAACTGAGAAGTAGTTTACACAGCTAACATTCTAAACTATTTAACAAATAGCCAGTTATTTTACCTCTGTCTGTGTGATCTTTCAAATTTTGAGCAGTTCAACAAGAAACGAGTAAATTTCATAAATGCCGTTTTATACATTTGAATGAAATATAATTATATTTTCCAGAAATGTGCCGTTCAATGTGTGTGTGGTAGTCTCTAGTTGGGCTTGGCCTGGATAAACTACAAGTCCAGACACTGAGAAAACAATTGTAATGTAATCAGCCCTGCCCTTAGGGCTACATTAGGAGCAGGAGTCTGGGGGGATAATGAGCAGGAGATGAGAGAAACCTGTCGATTTGTGTACACACACACACACACACACACACATACACACACACACACACACAGAATTGCACACAAGCACACACATACTCGCACATCCATGGGTTTCATATGTGCTTGCATGTCCACACCGAACAGTACTTGGGCATCTGAATTTCCATAGACCATAAGGCTCCATGATTTACAGATTTACAAGCATCTAAATCTATAACTTTGCACGCACACTCACCTTTTGCCCTCTAGTTACTTTCTCCTTGATTTGATTCAAATGACTACAGTTTTGCCCTGAGGGCCACCGCCCACACATAAACACTCATCAGCAATAGCCGACAGCATCTTAGGCGTCACGCCAAGGAGCTGACACTCAGCACAAGGGGAGATAACACTCTAACTTGATGCTGATTTGACGAGCGATGACTGACAGATGAGAGAACAACCAAGACACTGAAACTGAGAGAAAATAAGAGAAAAACCTGTCAATCTGGA
>JAOUQW010000023.1:16783274-16793762 GCA_028565825.1 Olivaichthys viedmensis | reverse complement strand
TAGCTTGATTATATCTGATTATAGCTGTTTATATAGTCTGACATCTGATTATATCATTGCTATAATGTAAATGTAGTCTAACTATATTTAATTATACCGTCTGATGATAGTCTGACATCTGATTATATTATATATAATCAATAATATTATACATAATTGACTATTATCTAATTATAGTATACTTTTACTTTATTATAGTCTGATTATAATTGATTATATAGGCTTGATGTGAAATGATTATAGTCTGATTATATCTTGTATATGAGATAATTGTAATCAGACTACATAAGGAAGTTACAAATAAATGAGAGACGGACAGATTCACCTGGATGGATCCTCCTCTATACTGAACGCTCCCTTCAGCTCCACACTGTTCATCTTATTCTCAAACAGACCATAGCTCAGAGTAACCTACACACACACACACACATTAAGCAGATATGTTTAGCATAAGAACTAATGATTGAGTGAGTATAACAGACTTTAGTCATACTTTAGTGTTGTGTAACTAAAGTCTCACCTGATTGGCTAACGTGGTCTCACCAGTGTGAGTCTGAGTGATGTTGTCTCACCTGATTGGCCGACATGGTCTCACCTGTGTGAGTCTGAGTGATGTAGTCTCGCCTGATTGGCCGACATGGTCTCACCTGTGTGACTGTGAGTGATGTAGTCTAACCTGATTGGCCAATGTGGTCTCACCTGTGTGACTCTAAGTGACGTAGTCTCACCTGATTGGCTGACTTGGTCTCACCTGTGTGAGTCTGAGTGATGTAGTCTCACCTGATTGGCCGACAAGGTCTCACCTGTGTGAGAGTTTGTGCAGGTGTGAGCAGCAGCAGGTTCTCCAGGTGAGAGTGAAACAGGTTGCTGTGGATCATGGAGACGCTCAGCCGCCTCTCCACGATGAAACCGATCACACAATCGTCTGGAAGCCTGATTACAGCTGAGGTGTGCTCCAACCTGGGCCCGCTGTGTACACACACACACACACACACACACATAGCCTGTGTTACATGCGTCTCTCCTGGAGAACAACGCGATCCCATAATTTTGTTCACCAAACGATAATATTGTGATATCATAAACAGTGTTAGGTTTAGGTAATGGATTAGGTAATGCTTGTGATATGAAAATTCAGTATCACCAATGTGTACATCACATCACAGATATACATATAAGTACGAGTTCGCACCACCTCCCTCCTCTTGGTATAATGTAAATTAGTTATGTCTTATATAAATATGTTATATAGTCTGACCTCGCCCATGGAGCCATCTTCTCCGCCAACTTCCTGTTGAGGCAGAACCCTGCTCCTCCTGTACCAAACCAGAACTGCACTTCCCGCTGAACATAAACACACAACACACCAATCAATTACTGTTCAATAATCACATCTTCTCAAATAATACGTGTTAAAGATTAACATGTTTTTATTACTGGTGACAAACTAATAAAATAAAAAGTGTGTGTGTGTGTGCGGCGGTGCGGGTGACCGCGTGTGGCGGTTGGCACACTATTGGGACTGTGTACTGTTGTTTGGCTAGTCCTGCCCTATGTAATTATGTCAAGTGTGTCCACCTGTTTCCTGTCTGTTTCCCCTGATTAGTTTTTGTATAAGTATCCCCGTGTTCCAGTCCTGTTTTGTCGTTTGATGTTTCATGTCATGTTGAATGTTCTTTGTGTATATGTAGTTTGATGTTTGTTTGAGAGTAAAATATGTTGTGGCTACGTGTCTGTGCAAAGCGTGACAGTGTGTGTGTGTGTGTGTGTGTGCATGGATGAACCTAAAAAGTGTAATTGGATGAGTTAATACCATTAAAATAATTGTAAAAAGTGTAGAATAATGAGTGGTGCATTATGGGATATTACTCACTGTCTTGTTGCCCTCCAGCAGCTCCTGGGCTCTGATTGGTCGATCCAGACTGGGTCTGCCCACGTAGATGTCTCTGTCCAATGGGAATTCAGACAGGAGAGACAGCAGTGCACCTGGATTCAGGTAATTATCATCATCGACGTGACAAAGCCACCTGTGTTACAGCAACACACACATGTAACTGTCAAACTCCTGATGTAAAGGCCAGGCAGCGGCTGTGTCCCAAACGCCAGGGTCTGATAGTGTTTGGGACAGAGCATTAAAATGACTGTTGTTCTAGTAAGAACACTAACTAGACATTAGTTCTAGTGTTTGGGACGTTACCCTGGCCTGCTAGCTAATATAGTCATACACACTTGTAGCATAAGTCGGTAAAGGTCGGCCACTCCAACAGAAGACTGTTGATTTCACTGTGAAATATAATAAATGTGTCTATATTTATGATTTTTGTAAAGGTTCTCTTTACAAAACGCTAGTGAACTGGATTAGCACACACGTTTTTTTAGAGGCCATGAAGTGATCGTATTCGGCGGCCATCTTGCAGGAAAGAGCCTGACGACTGTGTTCAGGGGAACACTCGGTGACAATCATGTGAAACCCTGCAAACACACACACAGAGAGAGAGAGAGAGAGAGAGCAGGATGTTGGATTGTGCCTTGAAACAAAAGAAAAAGAAATAAATAGAAAATAAAATGAAATTAATCTAGAGTGTGTTCTGTGTATCGTCAAAGATTCTGCATTCAAACTCAGCCGTGTGTCACGGCTGCGTAGCGGCGGGAAAAGGTCACAAGCGTGAGGCTTTTCTTTCCTTTTAACATATTTATTTATCTCACAAAACCGGGTTTAAACAAAGAAACAAAACACACGCTGCGACAGGCATGGTTACACACAAACATCGGGAGACAACACAGGACGGAAACAAGCGGGTATTTAAACACTTAGTAATCAAGGGGGAGACGAACGAGGAACAGCTGGGGACATTTAACATGACTCACGTGACAGAGACAACTAAACATAAACACAAGCGCGTGGCGGCCCTTTGCCCTTTGCCGCCGCGTGCGTGACATCGTGTGTCACCGTGTTTACGAGATGATTCCACAGAAACGTCACTCTTGTCATATTCACAACCAAATTTTCCGTTAGCGCTATCGGACACAACGTTGAAGTTTCTCAATATGGCGGAACCCTTTTTTTGGCATCCATATTGCCAGGTTGCCTAGCAACAGTGTTCCTAAGACCACTTGAACTGTGAGCACATTAGGTGTAGATTCGGTGTGCGTGTGCGTGTGCGTGTGCGTGCGTGCGTTCATGCGTGTGCGTGTGCGTGTGCGTGCGTGTGTGTTACCTCTAGAGCTGATCTCCTTATCCGGGGTATCTGTGAAGATGTAGGTCTGTAAACAAACAAACAAGTAAATAAATAAATAAACAGATACATTTCTATTTCTAAATTATTATTTTACTGAATCTTTAGACTTAATTCTCAATTTACTATTGATTACACCTCTCACACAGACAGACAGAGATAGACAAAGAGATGGGCAGAGAGACAGACATACAGAGAGAGAGAGAGACAGACAGACAGACAGGTAGACAGACAGACAGAGAGACACCCCGACAGACAGACAGGCAGACAGACAGACTCAGGCGTGGTTCCTGCCCAGAAACAAGTCTGAAAGTCTGGAACATTCCTGGTGCTTTAGAACAGTAGGAGGAGCTTAGCTATTTGCAGGCTGTCCATCAAACAATTGTGCAGGGCAGTAAACAGGAAGTAGTAATAGGTGAAAGCACTCGGCCTATTGTTGTCTGTTCAAATAAAATGGCGTTGCTTCGATGGAGACAAGGATATATTCATATGTCTATCTATCTACATGTCTGTCCTCATCAAACGTGTCTCTGTCTGTCTCTCTGTCTCTTTGCCTGTCTCTCTGCCTGTTTGTATGTCTGTCTGTCTACTGTCCCTGAATAGCAAAACGGTCTTTTGCTCGCTCCTGTTGTTGCGTCTTTTTCTCCGTCTTTTTTCTCATATATCTTCATCTTCCTACTCCTCCTTCTGTGTTAAACGAGTGCTGCTGTCTGAACTCTAACTGTCTGTGTGCAGAGTGAAACTGCAGCTCATCACACACTTCCTGTAGCAGAATAAAGAACTGAAACTGGAGGAACAGCTGCAAAACACACACACTAACCCCAGTCCAAAGTTTGGCCACGCCCACTCATAGAAAGGCTTTTTTATTTTAGGAAAAATCTCTTATTTACTCCCTTAATCTCTCAGCTTATTATTCAGTTATTCATATTAAAGCATATTATTTAATAACTACTGTAAATGATTCAGTACCTGCAGTGACACCGATATTAAAGGGCTAGTAACAGAGTGACGAGTGTAAATCTGAACTGAGTCCTGGCAGTGGAGTTAATAGCGTATGACTTTTTCAGTGTTTATGTACGTTGTGTGTGTGTGTGTGTGTGTGTGTGCAGGTGTGTTTCAGAGTGTGAGTGTTAGTCACAGTTGTACACTTTGTTCCACTTCCTGTAGCTGTAACTTCCTCTCAGACGAGCTTCCGCTACACTGCTGTTTTCAGACTCACACACACACGCACACACACACGCACGCACACACGCACACATGCACACACGCACGCACTCACACACACACACACGCGCGCTCACACACACCAAAACATAACCGACACACACACACACACAAACCATTCTTGCTCTGATACTCTGTCTGTCTCTCCTGCTAGTATCATGACCTGAGGGTTTTTTAAGCCTCCTGAAGGAGAAAGCCACAGTTCCTGGATGAGTTCCTGTCCTGTGTTCCCACTGTTCTTCAGGAACCATGAGCGTTATTGGAGAATAACAGAAATGACACAGACTAAGGGACAGTCACGTCATTTCAGCGCTACACAATAAACACTGCCCATGTTATATAGCTAGCTAGACTGTTCAGTACTTCTCTTGTTTCAGCTTCTTCTGCCCTTTTATAACAAAGGAAACTGTGTCAGACTGCAGTAATGCCTTCTGGGTAAACTGTGCTCCTGAAATCTACAGTGATGTCGACTCGATCCTCATCTAGTGTTCAGGAAACACTCATCTAACACATTTCAGCTGATAACAGACCGGAATGGCCCTTAAGATAGCCAAGCACACTCAACTAAGAGGGCAAGGCAAAGTGAACAAGGAGAAGTCGACTAGGGCGTCTTAAAAACAGTAATGAAACGGGGCCGTTGTCTCTTTACATCCCTGTAGCTAAAAGCATGCTGGCGCGTTGATCATAAATAACTCGACTGGTTCAAGTTGACGTCATGTTACAGATTTAATACGTTTGATTGGTTGAATGTTGATGATAATGATAAAATCGACGTGCAGGATTTAACCGATTCTCCAACACGTGATTATCAGTGTAGTGCTCGTATATTTAGAGTAAAGTGCAGCGTGTGGAGCTTCATGCTGGGAATCTGCTGTGACACCACACTCCGAGATAAGAGACGATCTGGACAGACGACACAGAGAGAGACAGGGGGGGAGAGAGAGACAGAGAGAGACAGAGAGAGACAGAGAGAGACAGAGACAGAGAGACAGAAGGAGAGAGACAGAAGGAGAGAGACAGAGAGAAACAGAGATACAGGGGGAGAGAGACAGAGAGAGAGAGACAGGGGAAGAGAAACAGAGAGAGAGACAGAGAGAGAGACAGAGAGAGAGAGGAAGAGAGACAGAGAGTGACAGGGGTAGAGAGACAGGGGGAGAGAGACAGAGAGAGAGACAGAGAGACAGGGGGAGAGAGACAGAGAGAGAGACAGGGGGAGAGAGACAGAGAGAGAGAGAGGAAGATAGACAGAGAGAGAGACAGGGGGAGAGAGGGGGGGGGGAGAGAGAGAGAGAGGGGGGGAGAGAGAGAGAGAGAGAGAGAGAGAGAGAGAGAGAGAGAGAGAGAGAGAGAGAGAAGGGGGCAGAAAGAAGGAATGGGGTGGACGAGGGAGGGGCACAACCATTTAAGAAAGAAAGGTAGGGGCGACCATGTATTGACTAAATTCTCAAATGTTCTTTCTTTACCCTGTATCAATTTAATTAGAATTACCCAATTATAGTCAGTTCATGGGAGCAGGCCCTAGGTAGCATAGTGCGAAAATAGTCCTTAACTTATCAATGAGAAAAAAGAATGTAGATTAAAACCATGTCTTGATAAATATTCCACGCACATCCTTTTGTGGCGTTGATGGTTGTTCAGGTGGTAGAAGTAGAAAATTAAAACAAATGGCAGTTTAGCGAATCCTTTAAAAAAGAGGTATATGGAAGAAAGGAAGTGAACAAAAACAATCCAGTGGTTTCCTAACGCCGGTTTCAAGAGTTTACTACGGTTCCACCCTCAAGCGGTTTTTAGAGAAAATAACTCGACGATAGGCTGACAAAATACACGCATGCCAACGATGGTGTAAAAGGCAGTCACTCAGGGTCATACAGAAAAAAAAAAATCATTGGCATACACTATCCACACTTACCCATTATTCATAATCTTTGTCTTTAGAGGGACTTTTATGGCTCTGCATACATAACTGATTGTAAGATGTCTTTTGAACAAATGAATGTGCTCACAGGCGAATGGAAGGACAACATCAACACCAAGTGCGGTTCTTGAAACGGCAAGAAACCACTGGATCATCTTTTTCAACCCCATTGCATCGTCCCATGGGTTCGTGTTTGTTTGTTTGTTTGTTTGTTTGTTTGTTTTCTTCTTCTATTTTAATTTATGCTTTTTTCAAACCTGCTACAGATGAGTCAACTTGGGTGCTTCTTGAATTCTACCCTGAGAAGGATGGTGCGCTGACAGATCCGTGTATGTCGGGTGTGTATCGCACGGTCCGTGGTGCTGGTTAGCCGACATCTGTGTGGCACCGTTGTAGTCCATGCTGGCAGATTGGTGGTGTGGCAGGTGATTGAGGCTGTACATAGAGGGCCCAGTGGCGGGCATGGCATCCACATAATTCCCTCCTACGTACACGGGGCTACCCTGCATGTTAGAGGTCCCATAGTTGCCACTGCTACCCTGTAGCCCATGTGGGTCATATTCTGGTCCTGTGCTGCCATACTTCTGTTGAGAGGGGCAACCTTTCATGGGATTTTGATAGGATGTTGACATGGCATACGCGTTCTGATGAGGCTTGTTGAAAGATGGCGGCGACGGCGCCTCATAGCTGCCCATTGAGTGCATGGAGTTAATAAAACCGGCAGAGGACTGCATTGGCAGGGGCGGGCTTCCGGTCGGGGATGGTCCACCTGAGGAGGAGCCCATGCCTTTCGACTTTTGATCCTTCTTGTACTTCATGCGCCGGTTTTGGAACCAGATCTTGATCTGCCTTTCGCTAAGGTTGAGAAGATTGGCCATTTCTACGCGTCGAGGCCGACACAGGTACCGATTGAAATGAAACTCCTTCTCAAGCTCCACAAGCTGTGCGCTCGTGTAGGCTGTGCGCGCTCTCTTGGAAGCCGCGGAACCCGGAGGGCTTTTTTCGCCGCCACTGCTCTCCGCTGGGGTGGAAATGAAATAAAACATAATTACTACATGCGGCAATTGAATGCATCGTTCCCCTTAATAAAACAGGCCACGAAAAAATGTACCCCCTGATATTGGTTGTCAACACTTCATAACTGGCATTTATTAAGAGATGCGTGCCCTAACACTGACCGGGTATATGTAAATTGTATTACGACCTAAAGCCCACGGCCAAAATTGTTCCGTGAGGTAAGCTAGATCATATTTGGTGATTGTCGTCAGGGCGTCTCGCTCGCCCTGTAAAGATATTTTTAGAACTTATGCACATCCTTCAAAATACATCTTCTGTAATCTGCGCACAATGTAACAGTGGCTGGGGAACTGCACTAATAATTATCTAAATAATAACATTCTTTATCTGACTATGTAAATATTTGAACATTTATATCGCGGAACTGCCTCAAATGTCTTTTTAATGCTACTTTAACATAGACCTATATGCTGGTCAACATCTGTCCCAGGCAAACAGGAGCAGGTGGGGTTGGGTAGGAAGCGCGTATTCATTAAAGGGTAAGAAGCGGTTGGCACACACACCATTAGCTGAGCTTGCGCTGGGGGAGCTGTTTTTTTGCTTGGTGTTCTGACGCGACTCTTTCATCCAGGGGAAGATCTGCTTGGTGATGGTCGGGTTCGGGGCGAGTGTGGACGACTTGGTGGAGGATTTGGTCGTACCCCCGCCGCCCGCCCCACCACTGCCGCTACCACCCGGCTGCTGAGGGGCACTAGAACCAGTTGGGTTCACAGGATTTTGAGGAGGGGAAACCTGGGGAGGTTGGTGGTGTTCAGATGGCAGACTGGGCCGCATGCAGCTGCCATTAAGCTCTTTTGTCTTGCCGTGCTGTGGTTGTGTGGGCGCACTGGTGCCAAGCGACTGCAGTGAGCAGGCAGACCTCTGGTAATCGCCATCGAGGTGTGCCGAATTCTGGAAAGCCGCTGGCTGGGCCTCATAACTGAAGCCATTGGCCCCCTGGTACGAGTAACCTCCGAATAGTGTCGAGTTGTCGTAGTAGGTGGTTTTCTGCATTTCCAAAATTCGCGTTACCGGCTACCAGGGTCCTGACGACCTTCTGGAAGAACATTGGCACCCGTTGTCACGTGACGGTCTTTTTCCAACGGCCTCTTGGAAGCTGACCTGAAAGGTTATAAGAGGCACATAATAAGAGAGGCGCGAGGTAAATCCATCTTACTGCGCTGAAAAGCGCCATGACATGAATAGTGCGTTCTCACAACGCGGCTCGCAGATGCTATGTCGGGCAACGCTGGACTGCAATTTCTCTATGTTCATCCGGATCATAAACAAAACAACTGTTCAGCTTTCTGTGAATCTTTTTTGCTCTGAGTGTCTCGAGCGTCTTAATTTTCTGATTCAAAGTTAAATGACTATGCATCTGTGCCTTTATCTCGAGAAATATTTTTTTGTCGACATTCAAAGTATCTGAAACAATAAAAGAATTTCTCCAGCATTTGCCATGTTTGTTGTTAATAAAACACTACTCTCGCTGTTGCTGTTTGGTTTCCGTAATTGGAATTGTCAATAAATAATAATTATTGCGCAATGCATATATACAGGTTTACTAATATATTTGTTTTTGAGTCATTAATAAAAAGATAATTCATGAAATGTCTTTTTTCTCATTGTTATTTTTTATTTTTTTTACTTTACTTTTGGTTCAATTATCCAACATAAAAGCACAGACTGTTTAATAAGACACATTTTTATTTGTTATTGATAGACAGTTGCCCTAGCACTTAATTTTTTTTGTAGCCTAGAATGTTGTTTAAATTTGATGTTGTTTAAACCAATTATAAAACAAAGTTTAAAAAAGGCTAATCAACCTAGAAGCGTTTTTTCTTCTTCTAGAGAAACATCAAAGGCTTATAAAAGACATAAGCTCTACAAATTGCTTAGTACCTCAGACAAATCAATGAATATGCCTCATGCATAGAGGCCATTTCCAGAGGGCTTTCTCCAGTTACACACAAGTGTATTTGGTCAACATTAAAAACCTGAAAAACCGGCATTGTGTTCCAAGATGTGTTGGACTCCATGAACGTGGCGTGGAAAGACGTCCCCGGAAACCCTCACTAAATATGATTCATGATGCTCGTTGAACCAAAATAGACAAAGCTAATCCCGGAAATGGTCCAAGACCTCCTCTCCTGGTGTTGGGGTGGTTGAAAGGACCGGGCGAGGGTATTCGCTCAAACATTTACAGGCACCTGGGATTCATTTAACTACTAAGTTACTAGTCAAGAGAGAATCGTGAAATAAAGAAAACTGGCACAACAGCGTTGTCCAGTGAATTACATAGGATGTATGTTGACGTTTAATAGAATGTAAGCAATGTCAACGTTACATTAGCAAAAAAAAGTAAACAAAACTATTAATATAATTTAAAACCTCGCATTGTTTTATATTTAATTACATATTGACAGGATTATAAATTACATCGCTTCTATAACGTTTGTAAGTACTAAACTATAGACTGTTTAAATTAATACAGCAACGGTAGGTCCTTGTGATATTGACTATTTGCATATAATAGCTTTCGCCTATCTTTTAAAAACTGAAACTCCAACACACTAAATGGTTTAAATTCAATGCGAGTAAACATTATTTAAATTGATTCTAGAACAAGATCAAATACCATAGACAATATTGTATTCTAGTACAAAGCAAAATAATATTGAATGTTCTATCAGTTGTCAATAATAACTGATATTAACGGTTTCAACATTGAATCCAATGCTATTTTTAATTGACTACAAAAAAGCTAATAGCCCAAAATAGGTTCTTAAAAACGAAAAACCTATGAACATGCAGTTGTGTCTGTCGGTGAAACGAATTTAAGTAACCACCTAGGAATTACAGAAAATTTGACGTGTTGAAATGTTGTACATAAAATGAGGCAAGGTTTGTATGTGTCTGTTTATATAACTGAGAACCTAAACTACAGCTTTTGGACATCAACTCTCAACACGTCACAAATGTAGCTCATTTATCTTCGAAGAGGACGGACGGAATCCAAGGAATTGTTCAGGGCAGAGAGAGAGTGTGTGTGTGTGC
>JAOUQW010000023.1:16763545-16778157 GCA_028565825.1 Olivaichthys viedmensis | reverse complement strand
TTCTCTCACACACACACACACGTTCTCTCTCTCACACACACACACACACACACACACACACACACACACACTTAATTGCTTCTGTAATGGTCCGAGCTTACCGGCTCCTTTGGGTAATGCGTTTTGCACCAACGGGAATGAAGCTAATCACTACATGAACAAACAGCCATAAACAATAAGCCCCATCATCTGTGTTTAAAAAAGAAAAAAGAAAAAAAATCAGGTCTGAGGTGTTTTCTTTTTTTCATCATTTATTGTATATTTTTATTTTTAATATTTTAAATAAGTGTCACATATTGAGCATATGATTGAACCACAACGCGTGGCACTGTTAGAAAAAGAGTATTTACACCTCTACGCCATGAACCAAGTCCTCAAAACTAAAAATAATAATAAAAATATTTCACCTGCTGCTGGCTAGGAAAAGCACACACCCTGAAAAGAAAAAGAAAAAAAGAGGAAGAAGAACACATGCACTGCAGTACTGCTGAAAGATGAAGCCACACTTTAAGAAGACCTTTTGATTGGCGACAGGCAAGACTTCCTGTGACAGGAGTTGCTTCAGTGTTGAGTTTAAAGTCTTCAGAGTCTATATGAAATCCCGTAGAGCCCGTCGGAGTTAGACCCGGCCGGAAAGAGTCTTGCATATTGAGGAATACCGCACCTCCTGGGACCGATCAGAGCTCCATTCAGAGAAAGTAGGAGGGACGAGTTTCTCCAGAGGGGCTGTGGAGTGAAGTATGGAAGTGCCTTTTGACCTTTGAGGACGTGAGTGTACGAGAAGTGCATGCACAGCAGAGCTGGAGAAGATCACGAGGCCGGAGATCCATGAGAGACACGAGGATGAGGAAGAGGAGGACTTTCAGCAAACCTGCCGAGACGAGACAACAGTCAGAGCTTCACAATCATCCGCCAGCAAAACAATGACAAGTGACTACACTCTTTTAAAAACAAAAAACAGGTTCTCTCATAATCAACGATTTATTTGGGTTCCCATAGTTTTAGCCTAATTAACACTGATGGCTAGCTAGATAGCGAACATAACGTTAGCAGCATGTTTTCCTTCTTCGCTTGCCAGATTTCCTCGCTTTTAAGATTTTTTTGTTATATAGTGTTTTTAGCTATTCGAGTCCCAAATCTCAAACCGCTTTACCTGATTCATGCATGAATACTATAACATGCTTCAAGATTTTGGACTCAATGCTGTAACATTGATAACTAGTTAGCTAAAACAACGTTAACTACGCTAGAAAAAAATGGTAAACAGTCAATTAATATTACAGTCAAAGGACATAAGATAGATATTCAGCCTACTCAGCACATAGGGAGAGGAAATAAAAAAGTTTGTGCTCTTTTACTTCTGTACTAACAAAAAAAAAAAGTCAGTTATTATTATCCTAAATCTGTATCTTAAAAGGAAGGACATCTTGCAAGCTAGCAAGGAAAACATGCTGTTAATGTTATATGAGCTAGCTAGCTATCAACGTTAACCAAAAAAAATAAAAATTGTAGTACTTTTTATAGATTTACAGTTATTTTATAATTGTTTGTATTATTGTTCAAAACTATAAGTATATAAAAAAGTGACTAGAAATCATGATATGGCTACGAACAGGCCATATCATGTAAAAACACCTATAGAGCTATAGAGCGTTCTCTGGAGCACTATGAGAAAAACATCTTCCACCGGCTGAGCTGCGAGTGATGCTCGGGATTAACAGTAGACCTGCCTCAGCTCGGGATGGGCTACACTGCTTCAGGAGATCAGCAAGATACGCCGGTGCTTTAACCATTTAGAGCTTTAAATGTCATAAGCAGGACTTTGTAGTCTATGTGGAACTTAATAGGGAGCCATTGTAGCTTGAATAGAACCGGGGTAATGTTCTCGGACTTTCTTTAACTGGTAAGGACACGTGCTGCATCATTCTGAACTAGCTGAAGCTTTCTTAATGGCCTTGCATCACTAAATCATCACACACTCACCTCAAACGCCTTGTTCAGTATCTGAAACACATTTGTTTATGTGGTTTCTGACACTGTATGACACACTGTCATCTATAAAAATGGACAAAAGGACGCTGAAGAGCTCAAAAGAGTCGTAGCTCCATCTTGAAGCCGAATCAATTTTGGTGTCACTCCACGCCAACATCAGACTCAGGTAGGAGGTGCGGCTTTCAGATTTCACCACAAGTTGAACTCAATGGTGGACTTCTACTTCGAAGAAAGACATTTTTTTATCCCAAATGAGCCCCAGTCTTTATCCACACGGCTCAGATGAAGTGCGGTTGTTCAGAGGAAATTCAATAAACAACCATTTTTATCCGTTTTTATATTCGTTTACCTTCGTATTTCTCGGTGCGTTCTCGGGCAGCACTTCAGCACTTTAAAGTGACTTACACAAGCCAAAATCAAATCTATGAACACTTAGAGCCTGTTTCAGAAGGAGGACATTGCGTGTGCTTCGAGTTGAACGCTTACTCGGGGAATCAATATCTGAGAGCACAAATGTGAAATCGGTCTCACCCTGTTCCACACGCGCTGCACTAAAATTGTGGATTTAGGCCTCATTCAGGAATCAGTGCAGCTTCGCAACAACAGAGGACTCAAACGCCAACTTTATACTGATTAAAGTATACGATGGGTGTGTGTTTTTATCAGATGTTTTCAGCAAGTTAATGAGGAATATAAGGAATATAACAGCCATCAATAAGGATGCCAATATACTAGTTATTAGTTACCATTACTTCCACCTGTTTCCTCTTAAGAATTAATCAGGATTTGTATTTATAATTCTCAGCATCCTTTGTTATTTCTTATTAGCCTGACCTGTTTATATCATATATCGCCTTTGTGACTTTAGTTTAATCCCGTAGCCAGTTAGCCTAAACACTGACTGATGGTTTACATCTTCTTCTGACCCAGTCTAGCCTGCAGTTGCCTGTTTATACGCGTCTTTGACCCTTTGGATTGTATTTTGCCTTCAATAAAGAGTAATGCGTCCTGCCTCCAAGAGTCATATGTAACAGCGCCGAGCATATGAATACATTAGAAGAAAACAACAAAGCACTGTTTAAATGAAGAAACTCGCCAGATGAATGAAAGTCGGCGTAAGTGGCTCTCATCATTTTGCATTTGCGCATCGTAGCCGCTGATGGACCCGTTTCACTGTCCAACGGCTGTTTTATTGGAATATTGCTGAGATACTGCAGGTAGTTTTCTCCTAAAGCTGGTGTTTAGCATGATGACTGGGCCGCAGCTTCTTCCATGCTGTGATCGGCGCTCGTTCTGCTGGCCCGCTGACCTATATTACCAAGTGCACCGGCATGTTGCCAAGACAACGTGGGGAATAAAAAGACGGGCGCAACCCCTTTTCTTAGAACAGCTCCACATCTGAACACAAGTGTCATCACTGCTGTTGTTCCCTGATTCCAGAGAAAATCAGCCACAGGCACAAGGTAATTATATATAAATACCTGCCATACCTGCACTACTGAAAGATCCTTTTTTCAGTAACCCTACAAAGTCCTTCCCGCCGATGCACACACGTCATCAGCCAAATCCATCTGGAAAATACTGACGTCAGATACTGAAATCCAAAAAAGACTGCTTTGTGTTTGAGCAAATGAGTCAGTGTGTTGCTATGCTGTTCCTCGGCGGGAAGGACTTTGTAGGGGCAGGAGCACCCTTCACTTTCAAGCACTAAACGGGCAGTTTTTGGGTGGTTTTTCGTCCCCGCTAACACGCCAGCGACTCGCAGTCTTACTGGACTAACCTAAAGTTACCTAGAAAGTGAAGGGTGCTCCTGCCCCCGCAAGCAGGAACGCTGCTGCGATCAGAACAAAGGGAGGAGGCAGCTTCCAGCCAGAAGAGCTGATGAGCCAATTTTTAGTGGGGGAATTGGCCAAGAAAGAAGCTAGACATCAACGAAATTCTGCTCGAACCAGAACCAGACTCAAATCTACAGAATGAAAAGTCTCCAAAGGGTTTCGATTATTGCGTAGGGTATCGAAGGAACGGACGGTAACAACTGCGGGGCTCGCCTCGGTTCATTTCTGCAGGCTTTGCAACAAAGGGCTCCTGCATAATTTATCAAAATGCATATTATGTGGATGCGCGGGCTTTGGGGAGCTGTAGTCTCTTTGCCAGACACAGATTTTCAATAAAAAAACAATGCTATGCTCGAATCCTATACTATAAACATAGCACACACTCAGGTCAACTCACGTAGTAAAAATTTAAACGTCCAACTTTATTGGCAATGTCTCTCTCTCTCTCTCTCTCTCTCTCTCTCTCTCCCTCTCTCTCTCTCTCTCTCTCTCTCTCTCTGATATAGCATCAGCTTACCGAGAATTGCTGCACACAACACTTAAACATGAAAAAAATCATAGTTTGGCATTGGGTTTCCAGTGTAACCTTTCATTGCAGGTGCAATTACTCACCAGATTTATGATCTGATATATATATACTGAGAGAGAGAGAGATTTGTCCGAACAGAGCAGAGAGAAATCTACAGAAGACATAACGACCCCGTCTGCATATTTCAAATAATGTCCGATTCCCCACGTGACACGGGGATGGTAGCAAGTTTTATCCATAAAAAATATCTATAAGGTTTTAAATGTACAACTCGTAGGAACAGTGAGTTTTCCCCCCAAATGGCCTATTTTGAAGTCCATTCGTTTGATTCTGAAGCCTTAGGGTTAAAATAACCAAATGCAGTCGACAATGTTGTTTTAAGCGAAGTAATCCATGATAAATCTTCTTTTCTTCTGCATTCTGACGGATGACACTGAACTTTCAACAAACTTGCAAGCGTCCAATCTTAAACATTAAATGAGTTTTCTGCAAATGCTGGGAGAGTGAGTGAGCTGTGGGCTTGTTTTTTGACGCCCACGTATATAGCCCCATATAGTATACATGGCCGAATTTCAGTGAACTCTCATTCGACCACTGACCTTCTCAAAATGCTCGTATCGATCCCCACGGAACTTCCCGTCAAGAAACGTAGGCTATAACCAGGAATATTCATTATTTGATCTATGAGGAATTTTCTATTTGTTTGTAATATAGCCTATTTTTCATAGAAAACAAGTTCTCTCAATATATGACCTTAATTGTGCATTTAGGGGTTTCCTGTATCTACCTATTTAATATTACGAATATAATTCGTATAACGATTGGTCTAAGATTACCTGATCTTTCGTTAACAAGTGCTTTTACTTAGTTTGCGCTCCAACTAAAATTACGCCTTCATTGTGGGTGAAGTTAATTTTTAAAGACCAACAAGACTCAGCATGGGTAATTTTTAACTTGGTCTGAATGCAAAAGCACAAAGAGGGATCTGGGTCAACGTAGCCTCATGGCCTCTGGGCTTGAAAAGTGCCAACCTCACCAAATATGACAAACGACTCAGGAGGCCTGGACTTTATGTGCTGGTTGTCGTATTGACACCTCAGGTTTCTACCATACAACTTTAGATTAAAGTGAGTAAAATAACATCAATGTGTAGGTCACTGAAATTAATTTGCTCATATTAAATAAACCCAGCTTTGTATTTGAATTAGCACGTAAGTTGCAGCTGTTTAATGTAAATTAAGGATGTGTGCTACTGCAAACTAAAACTGCTCCCTACAAGTCATAATGTTAATCACCAGAAATGTGTAGAAAAAATAAGCATATACTACTTCTTAGCTACACAAAGTATAAATATATAAGACATTACGGAACATGACAGATATTGCATTGTATAAAATCTAAAATTCTCTCTGCTTTTGGTGCTCTGTCAGTGATTTATGATAAAAATCGTAGGGACATACAGTTTTGTGTTTTTTATTGAATAGGTTATTTACTAAACATATACCATTGGGTCACAATATGCTTTTCCTGCCTGGCTATATACTGTGATCAGTAAAACAAAGCAGAATCGAGTTCGGAGTGTAAGGATGTCTCAGAATGTCTAGCATTTATTTGCCCAGAATAATGTTTTTAACATCTTGAAGTCAGTCAATTTTTTTTGTTGAATGTGTGTGCACCAGGCATATCTGTCTAATAATACGACTTTAAATGGTAAGAAATGTTATGTCATCTCCTTATACCATGAATATGATTAGGTTTTGTACCGAAATAAACATTCCATTGTTAAAGTAAGCTTTTCAGCATCATTGTTTGCAACAGCTACGATATAATGACGAAAAGCCTCGCTTCTTAATATGACATATACCTGTAGAAGTATGTTCTGGTAACAAAAAATGTGATCAAATTCGTTGTATTCATATATACAGCGGAGCAACTTATGCCCGGGAATTTGAGAGTGGTGCTTTCGTATCCTCGGAAATAACGGTGCGACATCATGGACAACCTGTGAAATCATGAAATACACAGCCTTAAAAGCCTATTAATTACCAACTGATGTGAAGGAAACTCAAAGGCATATTGCTTTGTTTCTTTAAAAAGCCAATGTTTTGCATACCTAAGGAGTGGGAAAACTCAAAGGAGACCTTAAGTTTCAATATAACCATCCACCTTGAGGTCACATTTGAATTATTAGCCGCCCCTCCGTTAAGTCACACTGCTGTTTCAGAGACGCCAGTTTCACACTTAGAAATATAGAAACCCAATAACAAAGAGAGCTAGTCGTGATCATAAGGTGTGCATTTTGGGATTCCTGTACCGTAAATAAGGGGTGGGGAAGCATGGATCTAAACTGGGAGCTTAAGTAAGCAATCCTTTCTTCGGGTCATAAATCACAAACGCATGTCTCTTCCAAACTTTTATAAGGTGATGTGAAGCCTAGAGAAACCTTAACTGAAAGGTTAGATACGAGTAATGGTAAAGAAAGACGTTTAGAGAACAGAAAGGGGCAACCGTAAGCCCTACTCAGTTACCTATTTGAAGGCATCTATCGTCAGCTGTTTGAAAACAAAAGGTTTTCGAGCCTGGGCACACCCAGGGATGGCTCCAGCCTGGGACACACAACGGATAATTAATGACTTGTCGGCAGAGGAGCTCAGGACACTAGGAAGAATCCAGGCATGCGTTGTCAGTTGGAGCTTGCAAACCTTACCTGACTTCCAGCATTCCTTCGGTCTCTTCAACGAAAATGGCCCTGGGTTTGGAATATTTGTTCAAGACGCCAAGACGAACAGATGAACAAGTCACGGAATGTATTTTTCCCCGACTGTTTTTGAGGGTTTTGGACGGCGCGAATGAAAGCTTAGCCTTTTTAGTTTGTTAAAAGTCTTACAAATGAATTTATAGGAAATCTGAAAGTGTGTATTAAAAGCCATACGAAATAAATTCAACTGTTGTCATAGTGGAAAAATTCGCACGTCTTGGGCCAGAGACGTTGTTAGCACGCGCACGCCACTTAGGCGTCCTGAGATAAATGTTCTCGTTTTTTTCCCTCTCTGCAGAATTCTGGACTCCAAATCTCGGTGTGTGACTCCTCAGAGGCAGCAGTCCCTAGCAGGCGAAATATTCCACCTCTGCCATCTAGCCGCTTTTCTGCTTCTTGCTGCTTGTGCGAAGCAGCGTGGATTGACACGGTGAACTAGTGAACCAGTGGACTGACAGAACACACACGGTGGAGAAGACGTCCTCTGCCCAATAGGGAACTGCACGGCTCCGGGGCCAACACATGGGCCATATGATCATTGCAACCTGGGGGCTTCAGCAAGGCGAGCACAGCTAGTATCACTCTGTAGCTGTTGTCTTTTCCGAAGAGAACCGACATTCTGAAGGAAGCGGATTTCTAACTGCATGTTAAGAAATGGGGAAAGAGACTCTTTATATATGTTAACATTGACAAAACACCAAATTGTTTAACGCTGGATTGGTTTTCTTACTGCGTTTTGTTATTTTTTTTATTTAGCATTTTTACAAATCTTGTCATATGATCTTTTAAATTTTCGAGAGGTAAGCAAATGTACTTGGCCTTGTTCCTTGGAAGCTTTTGTGTGCAGGGTTGTACAATACCCATAGATAGAAAAACACCCACGCTCAATCGCTCTCTCTCTCTCTCTCTCGCTCTCTCTCTTTCTTTCTCACTCACACACACATACACACACAAACATCATGAATTGAGCGTAAGAAGGGAGACAGAGTAAAAAGGAAAGCGCAATTAGCTCCATTTAAAGTGTGAGGATAGCATTCGTGCTATTCCGAGACGTCACATAAAAAGTGTCCATTCCTCCGAAAATTACAGGTAACGTTTTCTTATCGCTCTCACCCATGATCCAGAACTTGGTGAAAACCCTCCACATTGCCTCTGGATATCGTTTCTGCGGTCATTTTTCATGCGTTTTCAATCGCTGTTCTGTGCAGACCGTTATGAATTAGCGCGAGATTTGATATTGATTTATTTTCAGACGGGTAATAATTCCGCGATTATGAGGCCAGGGAAACACCTGGTAAAGCTCAAATGAGATAACGCGCAGAAAATAGGGCGTAAAACTCTTTTCACAGGTTTGATCCCATCAGGATACCTCAATAAAAACTATGACCTCTTTCCAAGTATAAATTCCCTATAAAAATTAACGATAATTGGTCATTATCACTTATGCTAGGTAGATACCTGATAAAAAATCATACATAAACCAAATAAAAGCGGGAGAGGGAAAGTAATTATTCTACTGAATTTGCTTATGTGCTTACCTATATTTCGCTTCGCATGTAGGTCTAATTGTAAAGGCTACACTTTTTACGGTATTTGTACATATTTTACTTTAGATTAATGTAAATAATGTAGAAAAATATGAACAATGATTTCTCGGCGGAAAAGTCTGCTTATGTAGAGCACTGCAGTATATTTGACGTTTATTTGTTAATTTAGATATTTGGATATTGTCCTCGTCTCCCATTTTTAACATGTAGCTGACTATATATACATGATACCCGGGCTAGTTTTAGTACAAAAAGTATTTCATATTACAACCCATTATGCCTTTGTTTTTTCCATCACAATTATAGCACCCAAAGTGTACTTATTCTAATAAATGGTCATTTCAGTAGAAAAGAAACAACGTGAGAAATTCCTCTCTTACTCTTCTTTCTGGGGTATCCAGAATCTATAATACAATATGGCCGTATTCTTTAGGTATATTGTTTCAAGGGATTGGATGACTTGCATAAGTATACTGCTATGTTTGTTGATAAACAAATAAATAGTTACACATGTCTTACGCACAGCATCACAAAACAGCCAAATGCATTCGTGTAAGTTGTGATTGTTTTGTTTTTACAGTCATAAATCTTGGAACCTAGTTTACTCAGTGCTTATACATTTGAAAAAGAACGGTTTGTCGGTTTGCCCGTAATCAAAACCCATAGTCATAACCACTATCATTACTACTACTAGTACTACTATTACTACTACTACTACTACTACTATAATAATAATAATAATAATAATAATAATAATAACATCACAACTCCCTACTAATAGTTCGGCGGGTGACCACTGTGATAGCATGTTTGCATAAACATGGCTACTCCTTACGGAATGTTATTTTGAAACTCAACCTCCAATCGACTGTCACAAAAGACATTTCAGATACGAGATATGCGCTTGGTGAGCCCCTGAAAGAGAGGTGTCCAAAAGGCGCCCTCAAGCATGTTCTAAAAATGAGCTTGGAAATTGTTTTTGACACTGGGCCCGGCAACAAGAAGCACCACTAGAATTATAAATTTGAAGGTGTTCACTCCATGCAGCTGCATCCATTAATAATTGATAGCAGCCACCTAGTCTTCTAATTTTGCTACAAAAAGGTTTGTACGACCCATATGAAGAGACAGACAGATAACAATAACAATAATATAAATAAGAAAAGAGCAGTATTTTCTACACAGCTTTTAGTGTAGCATTATTATTATTATTGTTATTGTTATCTGTCTGTCTCTTCATATGGGTCGTACAAACCTTTTTGTAGCAAAATTAGAAGACACATGCTCTGATTGCTAATCTTACACACGCATTCTGACGACTATGATGTATTTGTTGGAGAGCAATGAAGAATTCATGAATTTCATTAAGTTCTTTATCTCTGCCTTCCAAAGGATATAGTAAATGACTAAATTTTCTGGAGATCATCAGTTAAACACTGGCTGTTGGTGGGAATACAGCGGGCTGGAAAATGGTTTGGGGGGGTCCATCTTTCTTTAGGCCAAGCTGAGATACACTCAAGATGGGAGAAGGTCGTTTGAAAAATAGACCATAACATGACATGGAGGAAAGACAGAGAGAGAGAGAGAGACAAGACACTGCCATGACCACAGATAATAAGCACGACTCCAGGCTGTGTGCTGATGACAGTGTGCGTCTTTCCTATGGCTCTGCATTTGTTCTTCACCTGCTCATTAAAACCAAATTACAAAGTTCAAGCTTGCAGCATACACTAGTAGCACATTTCATTTTCTTAATGAGGACGTAGCAGGCCGACGTGGCCACATGTACAGTGCTTCATGCGTCCTAGTGGAGAGAGACACCAGAGCGTGTAAGGTCAACACTGTTTCCTCTCTCTCTCTCTCATAAACATGGCTGATTAGGACCTGCATGCTTGGATTTACGCCACATGAGAAAAAAAGCTACTCGGAGTGACACTCAAGTACCTTATTAAAATCCAAGGCCTTATTTGCAACACTACCTTTATATAAAGGACTTTCTTTTACCACATGACACATTCATTTACTGTAATGTAGCTAATTAATTTCACCAATATTGAGTTGCAATTTGTTCAATTGAAGCACAAAGCACAGAGATGGAGGATGAGCATAATGGTGTCCCCTCAGGGACACACACCCAGACTGAGGACCATCAGTAACTGATCAGTTACATACAAGAAGTGCCAAAGTAATCTTGTAAACCCATGCAGCACTTACTCAATATCATGTTTGAGAAATCCCTTTTAAATCATATTTTTGGTGTGAGCAGCCTTTGCCTTTAAAACGGCATCAATTCTCTTGGGCACACTGTCGTGCAGTTTTAGAGAACTTGTCACAGTTCTTCTGCACTTTGGCTCTCACTTTCTTCTGTTTCTGCAGGTAAAATCCCAGATAGCCTTCATTATGTTTTTATCTAAAAAGTGCTTTATTACTTAATATCTAACTTTCTTTAATGATTTTTCTCTACAAAGATTTCTCTGTAACATTCTCAGTAATTTTGTGGAAAAAGAAATCAAAATGTTTGGAAATCAAAAATGTGCTCTTTTGCAATGACACACTAATGCATAAGACATAAAATAAACATCTAAATAGAAAAAATATTTAGATGCCTATGACTTTTGCACAGTACTGTATAAAAATGATTTATATAGTATAGTCAGACTGCGGGTGTTCAGTTGGATTCATCTTGTATCGTGGGAGAATCTCATTCCAATTCAATTTATATGCAATGCAAAGGGAAAATATAATTCTATTTTTTTAAGCTTGGTACCTGAGGTTCTGCCTATCTTTTTCAAATGATAACCAAATGTAAACAAGCTTATGCAGTGCTTGCATACTGTTTCTAATAATGAACTGCTCTCTGCCCACGCTCTTCATGCCACAAGTCATATTGGTATCCAAAGGTCATATTCCTAGTTGCTATTGTGTCAGTAAAATGGGTTTTGAAATCCAGGCTTGGATGCCTTATGCATCAAAGCACGAGTCTCTTATATTTACTTTGCCTCTGTGGAGAGTGCTTCTGAAAAGAACATGGATGAGAGACCTAATTAATTTCACATTCTTAAAGATAGATATAATGAGGAATAGAGGTAGGGTGGATAAAGATAGATGGATGGATGAACTGAAGAACAAATTCTGCTTTGCTGGGAGTAACTGTGAGCACTCCTTTAGTGCTTCACGGTATAAATACAAAATACATCACAAATGACAAAAGTGTCTCCGGTTGGCCAGATTGATTGCCGTATCACACACATAATATGCAAATCAGCTCATAACATTTAACAACAAACTTCTTGTGCTTTTTACGCATTTCCAGTTGTTCTTTGCTGCATTGAAAATTGCGTTTTTGACTTCCTCAAACTTAGAGTGAAGTGTCAACGGCAGTTGATCTTTATGACCACAACTGTTTAGACGGTTTATTACAGGACAGATCCTGGTTGCAGCTGCAGCAGGCACTACTATGGTCCACAGATCAACCTGTCCAAATCGTTAATAAGCAACTTGTTTCTTGTGTATACAAACTTTTTTTTTACTCATTATCATTTCATTATTACTCCATTATTACTCTGTGTTGGGCATGGAGGTCATGGGCCACGTGTTCTATGTTGTATTGGAAAGGCTTATGTATTAACATTTGTGTAACAGATTTAAATCTGTTTTAAATACATCTTGGGTGCATTTCCACCTGACTTGCTAAAAAAAAGACTATTAGCCATTTTTCTCATCGGTATCTAATGATTTTAATGGTTAATGGGAACTATGTGTATCATCCCTAGCCGATATAATCCTGATACCTAAAATGCATGAAACAACTAGGTGTAAATAAGGTCACAGAGATTACAAATGTAACACAACAGGATTGTGCTTTAAATCAGAACTGTTTTGTGGATCTGATTTTTTTCCCCTTTTGAATTCAAAAAGATGTAAGTTATTGGTCTATTGGTCCACATATCAATTTGTACAAATTGCTCGTAAGCAATTTGTTTCTTGTGTGCGTGTTTTCCATGATTATACTATGGCAGGCATTGAGATGGACACTATGGCGGGCATTGAGGTGGGCACTATGGCGGGCATTGAGGTGGGCATTGAGGTGGGCACTATGGCGGGCATTGAGGTGAGCACTATGGCAGGCATTGAGGTTGGCACTATGGCGGGCATTGAGGTGGGCACTATGGCGGGCATTGAGGTGGGCACTATGGCGGGCATGGACCGCGTGTGTTATGACGTATTAGGTGTAGTTTTGGTTGTCAAATGCGTCTCAGACCTGCGAAAGTGGTTTGAACGATTTCCACGTGGTTAATCCCTATCCAATATAATCCTAATACTCAAGATTACAAATGTAACACACAGCATTGTGTTTTTGTGTTTTGAGATCACACGCTATTCATTTACCAGCATAAAAAACAGTGAAGAAAACAAAAAGTGTTTTTGCCCTTGCATGATAAATAAATAAAATGTTTTCTGAGGACAGGAATATATTCTCCATGCTGTTTAGCTTGAGGCAGAGTCTTTTCTAGCTCACTGTGGCACAATATGCATAATGACAGTGTCCCTCCAGCTGTCATCCCCTATTGAGAGAAAGAAAGGCAGAGGCTCTGGAATTTGCTGCTGTCTTGACAGCCCAATGAACAAGCAACACCGCCTCTGAAAACGATTATCTTCATCAAGTTAATATTACCCTCACAATCACTAAGCGAGCCACCTTGTATTTACACAGCTTCAAATGAAATAAGCTGCTCACTAAATAATAACCCTCTCCCTATATTACCAGCAATTTGAAAATGGATCATTTCCTTTTGTAAGGGAGCGCCAAGGCTTGACTGTGTGATTGCACGTGCCACATCACTAATAAACGTCCCCGTTTTTTCACGGCGCCGGCTTATTTTTTCCTGAGAGGTAATAAAGACTCATTTGCCGGCGAGTGCAGTAATCAATGCAATTTTCCCACCACTTAGAGCTAAGCGGAACCAATTATTGTATCCACTTCCTCATTATTAGTGATGCTTGCAGTTAATGCCCAGGATGTAAGAATCATGACTGTTTAAGGATTTTTTTAAACTTTTTTACTGGCTTATATAAAACAGGTTACTCCTAGAGCATTCACTTGACTTGGTACTCGTACATTAAAGGCCAAAACAGAAAATTGAGGTAACTCGCAATGCCACTTTTAGCACTGGAGTAGTAGATATAGGAAACCTAGATGCCGCATTGGGCTAAAACATGCACATCAACGGTGTCGCCTTCTTGGTTGGGGCTCATTTCCAGATTGTCCCCATTGAGTTTAATTGAATTCAGAGTGTCCATGAAAGTTTTTGCAAAAATGCCGGCACACTATGGAGCATTTGGATGTAAGAATCACTGACACCTCAAAACAAGAGAACAAGGAATCATTTTTCACAGGAGAAGCTCTGACAATATGTATCTTGTCATTTTATAATAATAGCTTCAATTCAACCTCAGTTCTTAGTTCATGTTCTTAATATTTGGTAGTGTATGTGAAGGTAAGATTAGTTGTCAGGCTATGTTTATCATGATGTAACTAAACTAGCATGAGGCGTCTGTCATGTTGGCTTTAGCAATATGCAGAAATGTATGATGTCTGTAACAAAGCAGATTTTATCAGGGTAGACCCACATCTCTCCATAGATTAGCCTTGTTTTATGTGCAAATCTTGCCCTCCCAATGTCGCGAGGGCGTTGATGTATTAAATTAGTTAGCAACAGCGGCTAATGAGGCATCTTTCTCAGCAATAATATATCATTCTTGAGAATTAAAGGAATCTTGGCAAAAGCAAATATATATATATATACAGTATATACAGTCAAGCCGGAAAGTCTGCACACCCCTTTCACCTTCTCCACTGTATATATAGTCAAACCAGAAAGTCTGCACACCCCTTTCACCTTCTCCACGTTTCATTACATTACAGACTTATTCTACAGTAGATTGAGTTC
>JAOUQW010000023.1:16733178-16758222 GCA_028565825.1 Olivaichthys viedmensis | reverse complement strand
CACACACACACACACACACACACACACACACACACACACACACACACACACACACACACACACACACACGCACGCACGCACGCACGCACGCACACACACACACACACACACACACGTCCGTTCTTTACTGTTTCTAGCCAAACCTTACCACCCTTTCGGAGACAGTAACATGAAGATGCTTCTTGGTCTCATTACAGAGGTGTCAGGACGAAAAACATTTAGACTGTCCTTTAGTGAAACACAACCTAACCACAAACTTACAACGGACGTTCCCCAAAAGTCACATTTTCAATCAAAGCGGACAGGAACGACACTATGACATTTGTGCCGATGATACCCGACTGTGAGGACAAGGACATAAGGCAATAAGACTTGCAAATGAAAGAAAGTATTTTACCGTCATTGCTGGCATCTCTTGTCCGGTGAAGATTTTCACTTGCACTATCCGTTCTTGAGGAATCTTGTTCATGGGACATCCCTCGCCCAAAAAGTTTTCTTGTGGCATTACTTGGTGAATAGACGGTGGTGGAGAAAGGAGGGGGGTGTCTTCAAGTGCCCTCCAAGATCTTACTGCTCTCCTAGCAGAAGGTCCGGGCAGTTGTGCTGCTGAATAACAATAGAGAGAAGACTTGTTTAAAGAGAAGCGGTGATTAATGATTTTTCTGTATAATTCTCACATTTTTCTTTGGGCATCTGTCTACAAATAATGGTGATGAACTTTTGAAACCCTTAAAAGAAATCTGTTCGCCCCATTCAGGCCTCCATGGTCGAGGCCTTTTTCCTCTAAAATATGGCAGGGCCTCGGACGAGAATAGAATTCCAAGTTGACATTGTATGAAATGCCACACACATTTATTTATTTCTAAGCATGCTTTTCTGTGGGGGAAAATGCTGAAGGTATATGCAGACTGTTTAAGCCGTTATTTTAACTTCATATTTAGACACAACATTTAAATTTTGAATCGTTATGTAGGCTTCACATGTGTTTATCGTTTTAGCTAAGAGGCAATATTATATTTTATTTTAATTTCAGTTTTCTATATTCAATGTTATTTTTAGCCTGAGCATAAGAGCGAAAATACGTATTTCCAACAAAATGCAGGTTTTCTAATATAAATAGCTTGTACATTGTGAGTTTACAGTTGTATGTTATGCTTTCACTTGCCGCTTAAATTTTAGCAGGTGAAGTTTGTGGCGTTAGTAATTTTCAGACAGCATTTCATAAATAAATGGTGAAAAACAGACAAATGGCTTGAACGGGGTATGTGGCGAGAAGACCCGCTGATGTCAACAAGCAAGTAATAGAAAATTGTCTGGATTGCACGAAATGCTAGCTGGACAATTTAATGTCACACTTTGGTCAACACCGGCAAACGGAATGCTATTTTCTCTGGTCCTATATTTTCGATATCTGCTCTAAGTAAAGAAAATGAAAATTAATACAAAGGCTGTGCAATCCAAAAGAAGCCATTTGTCTTCTTGATTATCTATTTGGTTGTCAGCGTTTGAGCTATGGCACTGGCCCGCTCCTTTGCAATAAAAACACAGCTTGCGCTGGCAGAAACACCCAAAACCGCTGTGCAAAAATTATACTCATTAAAGCCTTAAAAACCTACGAGCCGAGAAACCTTTCTGCCTGATTTTCAAACGGGGGTGCACATTTCCATGGTCCTTCTCTGCTTCAAGAAGCAGAGGGGTATGCAACATTAAATGAAAGAAGACTGAAAGGACGGTTTTTGTGATTTAGAACGAGATTACAAAGCCTAATGTGCCAGGATTACTGGGAGCCCGACGATATAAATCACGAAGGAGGCATGCAGTGATATTCAAGACAGGCCAGTACCATAGGTTTCACAAAAATTGGCTATACTTAACCCACATTCAATTAAAAATGTTTGTATTTGGTATTTATCAATTGATATTTCGATTAATAGCAATATCCGACTCCAGGTAGCACACCTGCTATCAAACTTCACAAGAGGACATGACACGAGAAGAAATACAGTTATTTTTGTGATTTATTAAATTTCTATAGCTATTTACAAATAACAAAGGTATACAGTGAAATGCCTAAGCAGAAAAGGGGCGACATACAAATGTGAACAAGGGAAAAATACATTATCACTGGGAAGACTGATCTTTGGAATGTAAAAATAAACTTATAAACGATAAAAAAAAAAAACACGTTCGAAGTAAAGAAAGAAAGAAAAAAAGAAAGTAAATAAGAAAGAAAGATGACAAACGTGCATATGTTTATTTGACGGTGAATACAAACAGAAACTTTAAAACGAGGTAATAGTAAAAAAACAAAAACAGTGTAGCCCATTCATTAATGCGATATACGCACTTTTCTCTATACAGCCCTGGCCACACCAAGATTTAAATTACATTGCAACTTAAAAATAAATGCAGATATTTTTGCAGACAATTGCATTTTAATCAAATGACTTCAACCTTGTCACTTCATAAACCTAGACAACAAAAACATCAACAAAATATCAACTGAGGTAATTCAAATAATATTTAGCAGTGCTCTCTTTAAATAGTTTTGCATTGTACTGGTTTTGGTTATGTATATACCCAGCTTGATTCAGCTGTTCTTACTTTCAACTGAATATGAATAATACCTAAATCCGACATTTTCGTACAGAACGTCCGATTCCCCTGTTTTCAATTTGAAATGCGCTAAACAACTAGAGATTGAAACGTGACGAATACGGTTCTCGTATGTTCAAGGAAGAACAACTAGACCTCACACAATCGTAATCAGTCCCACTGGAAAATCAAAACATTAAATGTGAGAGGAACGTTAGAGATAAAGAAGAGCTTCATATTAAGAGAACGATGTTCTGCTACTTTTGCTGGCTACAAGCCAGCAAAGAAAGGGGGGGTTGAAAATGGCTCTTGACAAAACAAGGAGACTCATTTATTAAGCACAATGCTAGACGTCGAGGTAATGGGCAGGCCTACGGTTCATCCTTTGTACCACAGAGTAAACATGACAAATGGGGCTGAGTTTGGCATGATTAAAGATGAAGCACGGATCCATCTTCACCAAATCTGAAAACTGTCCGCTGCCTTCTGTTGTTATGGAGGGGTCGAAGGAGCAAGAAAAGAAGAGGGGCACGGGATAAAAATGGGAACTGGACTGAGAGTGAGCACAAATGTGGAAGTGTTTGAGTTCAAGTCTTCATCCCATTTGTGTTTAAAATATATTTAATTTTTTTCCTGTGCACCTTCTCATTACCCCACCTCGTGTTATGTCCCTGTCATTTACAAGCGATAAGAGGGTTGAGAATTCCTCGAGCCTCCACCTAAAACTGAGGTCGTAAAAATTTGCGTCTTTCTGATGAGTGCAAGCAAGCTATAGAGTCGGTGGAGGTCCGCTAGCTCGGTTCTGATTACTGCACAACGGACCGCCATTTGAAGTCGAGTTGGCCGAGTTGCTGGGGCGGATCTTCGTGTTGGGCAGCTTATGGTCTTTCTTCCATTTCATACGCCGGTTTTGAAACCAGATCTTTATCTGTCGTTCAGAAAGGCAAAGGGTGTGGGCGATCTCCACCCTGCGCCGGCGAGTAAGATAGCGGTTGTAGTGGAACTCTTTTTCCAGCTCGAGAACTTGCTGTCGCGTGTAAGCTGTGCGTGAGCGCTTGGGCTCTCCCCCCGAATAGTTCGGGCTCACTGCGGGAAAACATAGCGACACGTTAACAAAAGTCACACAATATTTCACTCTGCAAGCACATTCATTACATACCAAAGAAATCAACATTACCCGAATAAAGAGTATGCTATGTACACTTTTGGAATCTGAATACGTAATTCAGTGTGATCTTTATGTAATTCACAAATATAAAAAGTTAAAACAATGGCAATCATTATTCATGCAGTAACGCCAACGCTACAGTATGTTTGCACAGTAAAAGAGGTGCAAAAGAAGTCAGCTGCAGTCACAGCCTATTAAATATCTTATTTTCCATGTGTGAAAAGCGTATGAAAATCCACGCCGCCAGTCTGTTTTAACGACAGGACTGCTTCAGTGTCGTGACATAGTTGGTATTGGAGGCTAATGTTAAGCAAATATACTGCAGAATGCTTATTTGCCCTCATTTCAACGCACTTCATCATAGATTAGAAAAACTTGATAATTACTACAGAATAATAGTACAGGCATAAAAAGGTTATGTTTGCATTTCCATTAGTATCTTTATAAATGTCAATATTTAATCTTTCATGAAAACTTCCACGAACAGTATTGAAGTGACAGAGGAAAATATGCGTTTTTACATCCAGCCACTTAAAATCAAATTACCAAAACATAAAACGTAACTTATGGGTTACAAGAGGACTCATAAAACCTTCCCGGGAAGATATTAGAACGAGTAGGTCGCACAGACTTCAAAGGTACTTTGAGAAGAAGTGCAATAAAAATTTATGGGGGGTGTAATTATATTGCCCTGCAAACAGCCGATCGTAAATCTCGACCAAGGGTTACTTCACAAGGGGACCAATAGATTTAACACCCGACATTCGGAGTTCTAGAGTGTGTAAACTGTTTGCGCACGGCGACGCACATGCAATGGAAGTTTAGCTGCACTTACCGATATTTACGTGGACTTTTTTCATCCAGGGGTACACCACGGGATCCTTTCGTGAAGTGGCCGAAGGAGTGCTTTGGTTGATGGGGGTCTGACCGCAGGCAGGCGGAGGGCTCGGAGTTACCGAGTCGCAGTGATGGCTTGGTTCTGGGAGAGGGGTCGAGAGTGAAGCTGGGTTTAGTACGTGACCCCGAGGAGACATCACCACGGCGGGCTGCCCTGGACCCTGGCACGACGAGTAGGGTTGATCGGCGCAGCCCGACCGCTGGTGGTAGATCGACTCATGCTGGAACGATGGCTCTTGCCTCTGGGCGCTATAGTAGTCCGGAGAGTGACTGGGTAGGTAGTCGCTTTGGGAGTATTCCTCGCATGGTGGAAACTTGGGGTCCACATAGTTGGAGTTGATCAAATAGGAACTCATGGCCATTAATTTCTTTGAATTGCACACAAAATATACTAAAATTTATATCTATCCCTTTACTCGTTTTCCTGTTTCGTAGAACCCTCCTACTTTCTGTCAAGTGAACAAAGTTAAGAGTCCACGTGACAGCGGTAGCCAATGGCGTGGATCCTTCCAATTCCCGGATAAGGAAATGAGAACAGGCAGTTTAGATTGTACTCAATATCAACGTTCAGTTTGGGGACAGTATAAGTGCGTGTTTCATATTTTAATACGTTGGTTTGGGCTTAAAGAACTAGCAATAGAAACGCAACAATCATAAGCGAAAATTGACATGCCGATAAAGCCACCCTGGACTTTTAAAAACGCAAAGACCTCCGAGACGAAGCGACTCCCCCTCCCTTTCGCCTTCAGTACCTCAGTTTAATGAAAACATACATACTCCTCGCCAAAATGTAGATGTTCTGAACTTGAATACTCCTTCATTTTTGGCCAGTACCCACGAAAAGCAATACCAAGGGAAAGTGCAAACCGCTCGCTCTGGCCAAGCTCTTAAATGCACTTGCTAATAATGGTGAAAGAATGGAGGTGGCGTGATCTGCGTGTCAGAGATGAATCTGGGCTTGTTTAGGATCGATAGAAAATTCATCAACTAATTCAGGTTACAAAGCCTCCTAAATCAAAACCAAGGCATTTTGCATTTAAGCGCACACTGCAGTCATTCCACTCCAAAGAGCGCGTTTATCCTGCACTTTGATTTACACACCACGCATAATAATTGACCCTTAACCGTTGCCATTGCTTGTACTTTGCTGTTTCCTTCATTCTTCCAATTATACGAGAATGCTAGCGTGATAATCACTGATGATTAACTCCATAAAACTAAAATAAAATTAAAATAAAAGTCACATAGCAGCCGGAATATGTTATAAAATAAAAAATTAAGCTATGTATAATAAATAAGAAAAGCTCAAAATTACGAACAGACTGACATTATTTGAATAAAGGGGGGGAAAATGATGTCTTCGTTTTTCGTTGATGTTGCATTGCGGTCTATATATCAACTACATACTCCCTTAGATACGAATTTGTGATTGTGTGTCTGTTCACACAAATCCGGATCTACAGGGTATATATAGATGACAGGTGTCCTCTTGACAGATATCGTATGGAGTTACTCACCTTGACAGCTCCTCCTCCATGTCAAGGTATTACACCTGGAGCAGTCTGCCTTTAGTGTATCATCAATCTAGTAGTAATGGGTGGGTCTTTCCTTTACACACAATGCTAATGTGAAAGGAAAACTAAACAATTTCTTATGACTGCAGTATTACAGTTAACGAGGAACAACGCTCTAAGTTTCTGGTGTCTCACAGGGAAAAAAATCGAATAAATATTACACTCGATCAAATAAATACAGGAGCAAACACAAAAAATTGTCAGTGTTTAATTAACTCTTTATATTATTCATTTGGATTCATCTGGACTTATATAAACATCATAAGAGTTAATACAACAGTGGGGATTTTGCTGTATATATATATATTTTTCATAACAGAACCTTTACATCCATTTTGTGCTATAAAACATTTCCAAACACAAAACGCGGGCGGGCAAGAGTTTATGTGTGAAAGGTGTGATTACTGAAAAGGTCAAAGAAAGCAGGAACTGAAATAAAACACAACGGTTTTATAGCAGGTCAGCCCTTTTTACAGACTGCGAAAACCATATGACTGGTATAAAACAATAAAATATGCACAACGGGAAACGCGTCTCCCACCACTCTCAGTCAAACAAATCCACACTAAGCAAAAATGTTATGACTCATTTAACAAGTTTTCTCTCATTTCTTTAATTTCAAATGGTCTTTAAATTAAGATTTCAAAATTCAGTTTGCGAATGTTTCCAGGAAGACAAAGCTAAATTAGGCATCGGTTGGCATAAAGAGATAAGACCATTTTAAAAAGCATACTTCCAAAAACAGCCTAATGGCTAGACCTAGGTGCGTATTAAGAAAAAATATTAAATGGTTAAACAGAATAAATTTTGTGGCAGAATTTAGAACAACCTATTCGTTATAACCCACTATAAACTGAAATACGACTTTATTAAGGTTTTACATTCCAACATAATCAGATATCACATTTAAATATCAAAATAAAGCTTACTAAGAAATTATTATCAAACCCTTTAGGAGGGTTGTCGTGACCCATGCCAAAATATTTCAAATCATTGCACAAATTGTAATACTTTTGCTGCTACTAGTTAGACTATCGAGAGTACAAGAAATAGATTGATTTAGACTATATATAGACTATATTTTCTGCTTAACATAATTTGTTTCGTTCTTAGTAAGGTCTACACCGATAAGTATTATCAGTGATGACACTTTTTTGGTCACAATAGGTTGTGCACTAGAGTCTGTGTTCTGTGCTATTTAGCCTATGTGTGTCAACGTTTTGGTAAAAGGCCAAATTAAAAAAGCTAAAGCTCCGTAACTCTTTAAAAAGAAATCAAATGTTTAAAAAAAAATCGAAATATTCGTTGATTAATGAAAAAAAAATCATTTACAATTTGGGTTTATGTAAAACCAAATGCAGCTGTATCAGAAAAATCTGCAGCACCTCTATCGTTTGGTCATCACTGATTGGCCTTTTTTTTTTTTTAAAGAAGACCCTCTACCTTGGTCAGCTCTCCTTTTCTTCTAATCTGATTCTCAGCTTTTCTTACTCAGTTCATGTTGATTGTAATTTTGAAATGGTAAGGCTAACCTCCTAAAGGCTAATAGTAGCTCTTGTGGAAGATTTGTAAACAAGAAATTCATCCTTTCTGTCCACCCACTTCACCTCCCGAAGTCCCCGACCTCGCCTTCACCCCCATCTCCATCTCCCTCTAAAAGCATTGGGACCTCGAGCCATCTGCCTCATTATGGGGTTAATGTGTACACTCACGGGCGTTCGGAACACAGGATCAGTGACTTCAGCCAAGGTAAACATTCACCATATAAAACCCACACGCGCAACCGTGCGACTTCGCATGACTCGAAATCAAACTCATAAGTCCATTATGAAAGGAGGGGGGACACACTTGCCACACTGCATGAAAGCACGTGGTCCGCTCAAGCAAAGCACCTGCAGAAGTGAGCGCGGCGATATGTAAATGAAGGGCCAATTTCTTTACTTACTTTTTCGCCTCCGCGCGTCGTATCTCGTTTCCCCGCGCGCTCTCTCTCCACAACACAGTCTTTTTGCCCTCTTCATATGCCGGACGCAAACAGGACGGGGCCCCGTCGCTTACTCCGAAACCTTTCTTTCTGCTACGACGGTACCGCGGGCCCCTACGCCCCCCCCCCCCCCTCCTTTTTTCTCTAACGCCACAGGTTTAGCCCGTGACCTCGCCGTGATACCTTCGTCCGTGCATTTCCCTCTCATTTCCGCGGTCCACGAGTTTCTCCTCATGAGATCGAGACTATTTTAAACAACAAAAGACCCTAACTACAAAAAGTAATAATGAAATAAAACATCGAGCTACCAGCTTCGTCCGTTTCCCGGTGTCTCTTTAACCTTTCTTGTTGGCGACCAGAAGGGGGTTTCCCCGCACAATGTAGCCGGCTGCCTCTCAAAACTGCTAAAAATAAAATGCATGTTAGACTTGCGCCGTCGTGAGCACTAGACTACAATATCATTGGACGCTTTAAGGCATTTTGTTGTTGACTCTCAAGTTTTCGTATTAATCTCACACTTTGGCAGTCTTTGTTAAACAGCGAGGCGTGTCACAAGTCCCAGTACATTTTAATATTTGTTAGACGCGCTGACCTGCGGTTCACCCCTTCTCCGGGTCTCTCCCACTCTCAAGTTCTATAGTAATGCATGCACAGTTTGCGTGCGCATATTGAATTGTGCCCAGGTCAGTACTTTGAAGAAAAATGGCTTGGAGTGGGGAGGGGGTCATTCTAAATGCCTTTTGAAACCCACAAATCAGTCCAACCACAGAGCATTTTTTTATTTTCTTGAAACCAAAGTAAAGCCTCAATCTGAAAACAAATCAAAGCACGTTGTATTGTGCATATAAACACATTTTAGAACGTGGTACCAACTAAAGTATTTTTCAGGCTAGGCTATAATGACGTAAGATATTTCAATCATTGTAACAACACAAAACGTAAACCATTGGTAGTAATAAGATATGGGATTTAAAACACCCTGGGTCGTCTATGTTTAATGTTTATGAGATAAAGTAGACATTCCACATTTGCACCACAAGAAAAATAATTAAAATCCAGACTTTGGAACTCAATCAATTCTGCTCTACTCCACGTCTGTACAAAATTATAAATTTTAGTAAAAGTGCAAAGCTAATTTCCTTAACCTACCCTTCAGTCCTGAGAACCATAACACTCCGAAACGGCCAGAATTGATCATATATTGTGTTAAAAGAATGCGTGAACTCTTTTTTAAAAATGATAATGCACGTCATGCCCTGCCAGGCAACGGCATATGCTACGGTGGAATGGAAATTAATTCGATGAACTCTGCGTGAACTCCAGAGGGGACGTGTTTTCTAATACAATTATTCACTACTTATGCACTTTATTTTTCAAAACAGCGATCCATTTAGTATTGTCATCCTTGGCTACCACTATTTGTTCAAAAATGTATATCGATAACGCAATTATTGATTTACCCCAGCAAAATAGCCTTTTAAAATAGACATTTAAAGCATGTCAACAACATTTTGCAGGTGGTTTCCCACTTAAAAATATGGCCACCCTTAAAAGTTTAACGTCAGGATAATTATAATTATTTAGAATACATTTGGGGATCCTTTGGGATAAATAAAGGATCTGGGATAATTCTGGGATCATTTGACTCCATTCATTTAACTTCTAGGCTAAAAATTATTGTTTTGAACCTGATCTCGTAGAAATTTGAACAAGCGAGGGTGATGTGGTATTTCGTTGGGTTTCATACGAATTAAGTCGTAAGAAAACGTACGAACGCTAACCCCACCCCTTAATCCTCACCTCAAATTTTCATACTAATTGAGTCGTGCAAATTGTTACGATTTTTAAAGCATAAGACAATGTTCATGTCCATGTTCGTTACTGTATCAATATTGGGCATTATTATTATCATAATTGACAATAATAATAATAATAATAATAATAATAATAATAAGGATGATTATAATAATAACAACAGTAATAATAATAATAATAATAATAATAATAATAATAATAATAATGCCACTATTGTTGTCATTTCTCCCATTATTGCACCTGAGATAAAGATGTCGCCCCTCACTCCTCCTTTTCTGGCACTTTGCCATTGACATCTAGGAATTGGTCTAGCGCACAGTCGAAAACCAACAGTCGAAACTCGCACCACATAAACTTTTGACCCCTCAACCTTTTGACCCTGCGCACCTCTCGCGCCTGTCCAAAGACACTGGATTCACATTAAATTGCTCCGTGGCATTAAACCAATAAGATACAAAAAAGAGGCTTACGTGTATCTGAAGATAGTTTGTTGCGTGAATATGTTGTCCTCATGCTTTCTAGTGTTCAAAAAAGGGGTTACCAAACCAATATGACTTAGTGTTATAGGGTGTATAAAAATACTAGCCATTTTAAAGCACGAACCCTCTACTCAAAGTATCTAGGAATATATAACCAGATACTAAGGCTGAGGGAATATTGGTGCGATAATGGAGATTATTAAGAATTTAAGAAATTAAAAACGATTTACTTAGATTTGCCATGTTGACTACAGAAACCAGCACCTTCAGCCGTTGTGAAGCTGGTCTAAAGCGGGCTCTGCTGGCGACAGAAAAGCGTTGCATTAGAGAAAATCTGTAGCGCGTAAACAGCAAATGGGATAAGGCTTCCAGATACTGATCTCGTACAAATAAATTTAAAATATGATATTTTTTTATATAGCAAGATATATTTCACATTTATTAATTCTAATTCCTCTGACACGTTAATTTATTATTAGCAGTTTTGTCAGATTCAAATGGTAGTCCTTTCTAAACCACAGTCTGAAATCTTAATTACAGGAAAGCATGTCTTATGATTATAATAGTTAGAAATCTCTTTATTTTTTCCTTTAAATTACATTTCTTAAAGACTTTTCTTTTACAAAAGCGTCCGCACATTACTAGCCTATTTAAAAGCTGTTGGACATCTGGTTTGTTAATTCAGTAAAGTGCGCGTGAAGTCATTGATCTCGAAAAACTAGCAACCTATTGATAGTCTTTTTTTATAATATTTTCTTAATTGATATATCACACAGATTGTCTATTTAAACTAATGTCTAAATTATGTATTGCAAGATTGATATTGCTTTTATATCATTACTCACCACATATTTAGCCGATAGCCTATAACAGAAACAAATAAAGGTATGCGCAGCTAAACGTCACATTTATTTTTGGGATTTTTTCGTTAGGCGTCCAGACACCTCATCATAAACCGGATACAGTGAAAGAGTAGTAAAAGCCTACGTGAATAAAAAAAATAATTCCATCAACCTTTCCCATTTTTCTAGGATAAACATAGTGTAATTGTGTGTGATGGACAAGCTGCATTGTTTTACGCCTGCGCCCTCCCAGTGCTGCTCGTCTGGTGACCTCTGGATGATCCCGTCCTCATGCATTATGGATGAGAAATGCTTTTGGATTGCCCCTATCAATATGCAAAACGCATTAGACATTTAAAATTGCAATTTAAACGTTCAAAATCGGTAGGCTGATACAGTCGACGCCTACCCTGACGCCAACGCAAGATTACTTTATGGTGCGCAGTTACCACTAAAATGCATACAATGCTCGGAGTAACCTTTAAAAACTGTTTTTTAGCGGCATTATTTTTAATAATCAATACATAAATACTGCTATTTATCATAGTTAAATGATCAAACGTTTTACATTTTATATTGAGAAGAAAAACGTCTTCGTGTGTGTGTGCTTCTATCCCTATCCAAGGCACAACACAATAGCACAACACAAAGCAAGTGTATTTCCTAAATCTAGTATAAAGCTATAGTTTATTCATAGCATAACTAGATTCATGTTTTCACTTTTTTCTGTTGCTAAAACACACTAGCTTAGGCTGTCATATTTGATCCTCTGTTTTTTTTGTCAAAACATGTCGCTCACACCCCATTTCTCTGACGCACAAACACACCTAGAGCTCAGGACCAGTTTCCGAGTTTTTTATCAGCATAAACAACACCTGCGACCACAGTTAAATCTTTTTTGAAAAAAATATAATATGAATGAGTGTATTTTAAAATGTAATGTAATTTAATTTAGCTAACTTTTTAGAGAAATTATAATATTTCCATTTGTATCCTAGCGTCCTATATCATTAAATAAAAGGACACTAATAAGAATGAAATAGAAGCTCTCTACTGTCTATTTAGGCTTCCTGTTTACGGTCTAAGACTTCCTCGGTCAGTCTTTGTTCCACACACGCGCACATACACACCAATGAGAAATGGCGAACATTAAAATATAACACAAACTAAAAGCAGAAGGTTCGAGGCTGTAAAACCTGAATCTATAACATTCAGCATTTGATTCTAAGAGGTAAAGTATAAGGCAGCATCATTTTTGTATTTCTGACATTTATATTTGAGAACATTTGTGCTGAGTGTGTGCATAACCTACACCAAATAATAAACTATCTAATTTTCATATCACCGACAAATATTATTTTGATTCTTAATTGAAGTTGAATGTTTGTTTTCAATCTACAAAATAAATCATATATTTAAACCATAATATAATGGACAACAGACTTGCCACTTCTCTCCTAGTTTTACAGGTTGCTTTATTAAAAGGGAGCTTAAACCAAAAAAGCCTTTCTAAAAGATTTCTACACGTTATTTAAGCACTCTTTTCGGTAGTAAAACAAAAACAAAACAAAACTGAAAAAAGTAATAGAGAAATAAAAGAACTACTAGACAAAAAGAAGAAAAACACGTACAAAGAAATAAAGAAAAACCCTACTATTATGACTTGCTAAATAGCGAGACACTTAATAGAGAGACCGCGGCACTTGCCCACAAATTGGGGTGGCATGTAGCATTCATGACAATTAATGACAGTAGTATCCTCTATGTATCTCCATTACTGTTAGGGGAATAATTTTGAAAGGGGGGGGGGGGGCTTTGGCGGCGCACTGAATGTAATGTAATGATATACAGTCTCAAAATATACACTGAAGTTGACACTTCACAGAACTATGGAATTAGAAACAGGTTAATTATCGTGTACATTTGTTCTGCATTTTTCCTATCTATCTATCGCGGCAACCCGTGAAATTAGTTATTTGCATAGCAAAAATATTTTACAGATCTATTTTGCAGTTATCTTGTCCGGAAGGTCAGCTTCCACTGTGTGTTATTCACACGTTTCCTTTTGAAAAATACATGGGCGGGGATGGAACAAAGATTTTCTTGTTGAATTGGGGGAGGCATATTGTAATGGTGTTGGTGTGTGTGTGTGTGTGTGTGTGTGTGCTTAAGAGAGAGAGAGAGAGAGAGGGAGAGAGAGAGAGAGAGAGTGTGTGTGAGAGAGAGAGAGAGAGAGAGAGAGAGAGAGAGAGAGAGAGATTATGTTCATCAGGTCAGATTTTTAAACCTTGTTTCCGACACTTTGGCAATATCTAGTACATACAGTCATGACATTAAAGCAATTGAATTGAATTGAATTGAATTGATTTGAATGGAATTGAATTGAGAGAAGAAGAAAAAAACAACGACATGTCTAAAAAAGATGCCTTAGGTTACGCAACAACACACCATAATATGCAAAGTCAAATATTAGTGAAATATTTTTTTAAACATTTTAATATTTACATTAAAGCCTATTCGAAACTAACGACTATATGAGAAATAATGATGTAATTGATGACATATGTGATTAGCACATCATCAATTTATACTCATCGATAATTTGGTAATGTTTTAAAAGCCAATGGGTATTTAACACACGAAAGAAGTCTTCGAATATTTGGTATTTTAGTATTCCCTCAATATAGGCCTATATTGACATGCCCACATTGAGATGCCTATATTGAGATGCCAGAGGATACCAAAAGGACCAGAAAACGTAGCGAGCGAAATGATTGACACAACCACTAGAGACTGTCCTCTCATCTACTTCTCCCTCTCCTCAGATCATCGACCAATGTAGGGTTAAAAAACTTACTTGGACTTCGCACAGTTCACTATCCTCATATCCGCCTCCAAATGGGTAGAACCAGCGAGACAGCGTATGGATCAAACACGGGCAGAGCAGTGGCATACGTTCTTCCCCTCACTACTGACCCTTTAGAATCCATTCGAAGCAGTTAAACCGTCACTTGCTTTCTAGAATGTGAAATATATAGTACATTGTCAACTCCTCAAAACCATAAAACTAACTTTATGGACCCCACGTGACTTTTGGGAGCCAGTAAGGGATATCTGTCTGTGGCCTGGGCGATTTTTACGATCTAACTTCAAGATAAAACGCTCATCCGTTTGACATGTAAATGTCATAGCCACTTTTGGTATAGTTTGGTCAAAGGCAAAAGCTGAATCCCAAAAGGCAGCCGGCCAGGCGATACGGGGCAGCTGGTTCACTTTTAGGACAATCCACGCGGCTCTCTAAAGTCGCCTTTAGACGTAGCAAAACGGTTTGGCTGTGGTAAGTTTAAAAGTTCACTGCTTGTTTACTGAGAGGCAGGACTATAGTATGATGAGGGGCGGTATATCACAAATAGAAAATCTTGTAACTGTCATAATTAAAAAGATTCGTGTGAGATTACACATGTGTTATTACTGAACACCTCGAAAGCAATACTTAAATTAATTTTTTTGTATTTGGTTCGTTATATTTTTTATTTTTGCTCATCCAGAGCCAAGTTTAGAGTAATAGGCTACGATAATCTGGCGTGGCGTTCTAAATCAAATTTAAGCTGACTTGAGTTCGACTAGCTTTTAAGCATCTTTTTAGAATGAGCTTATATTACGACTAATCGGTGGTTTATTATTGGAAATAATTGTCAAGTGAAACAAACTATGCATAAATTTTATTGGACAAAGAAATCGTTAGAGACTCAGATAACGATGATAGAATAGAAATATACAATGGCTTCTCTCGATGTGTTAGGTCTGAATATGAGGAACTTTATTTTTTACTCCAAGTTAAGCTACAAACAAATACAAAAAGCTAATTGGCAAAATGCTTACAGGCAGTTCGACATGAGTTTTTTTCCGCTTTTCACACACCTTTGCCACTAACTCTGCCCACTACAAATAGCCAACTGGTCACAATAAAAGTGTTCAATATGTACATCTTTTTAGGAACATAAACATGATCCAGGAATATACAATTACATACTTTGAATATAACTATACACACGTGGGACCGGATACAGGACTCTAGGACTATTTACAAATGTCCCTCTTTTCAAAAATAATTGAAGAATTTGAGCACATGACAAAAGTCTAATGAGATTATCTAGACAATGACTTCAAACATTTATGACCATGGAACACAGAAGCCTTACATCTGCTGAAATTAATGCAGTCACTACTAAACTAGAGCTTCACTTCATATTTGGGCAAAAGCATCGCTGTAAACTCAAAGGTATACAAGTTATAGGTAGTAAATAAGTTATAACATTTAAGAGTTTACATGCTAACTCTCAAAGCATCAACATAGCACTTGACACAAACAATATTCATAACAAGGACAACGAGCGGCATTATTATTATTATTTTTTGCCTTTTTGTTCTTTTTCTTTCTCGAAATAATATTCATATTAAAAGAACAGCATATGAACATTAATTTTGGTTTAATTTTAGCAGTACCACAGAAAACAATTAAGCTGTCTAAAACACCCAACAACATGCCGAAAGGTGCCGCTTTTTACAGTACTCAGCAATAGTCTATTGATTTTTTCCCCGTCTATTTTTTCCTCGCGATTTCATTTGCACAACACTTACAGCATGATCTGCTTTACCACTATGGCTGGAAAGCGCTACCTGCGGTAGCCAGACTCATGCTCTTCAACTTATTGTCCTTTTTCCATTTCATCCGCCGGTTTTGGAACCAGATCTTAATTTGTCGTTCTGAGAGGCATAGAGCGTGGGCTATCTCTATCCTTCTCCTCCGGGTGAGATACCTATTAAAATGGAACTCTTTTTCCAGCTCTAGCGTCTGATAACGGGTATAGGCAGTTCGGGCCCTTTTCCCGTCTGGTCCAGTCATATCTGCATGGCAAGATTAAAAAAGAAACATTAGCGAGAATGGCGCAACACAGCATTAGAACATTAGACCGCCAAAAGTGTTTTGCAATTTGGAAATTTGCATGCAAATACCTATGGCGGACTCACGATTTATGACTGAATGAGTACAGTGCAATCGCCAAATGGTACAGTGCACATATGTGAGTAAACAACTTTTCTTTTTACTGTTTTTCATTCAATGGAATACATAATATTTTAGCCAAATAACGAAGCTCGTTTGATTATTTAGCTTATTATTTCGGTTTCCACCGATAGACCATGTTTCCCAACACTTTTCTAACTTTTCCCACCTTTTCTCTTTCTCATTTGTTTTATTGCTTGGTTCTCCCCACCAAAGTAATCACATTCCCATACGCCATAAAGCAGAACTTTACAAAGAAACAACAACTTCTAAGCCTTCATGCCTTGCTGCCCTCTCTTCCACCTCGCTCCCTTTCTCTCCTACATCTTGCGTGGCTCCACACTTGAAAGATTTATGACACTTTCGCGGAAATCCAAAGTAAAGGCTAATTCTGTCCTCAACGTTAGGAAGCAAACTCATCTAAACACAAATCAGACAATACTCATTTGCTAAAAGTAAAGAGGAGTAAAGATAATACGGGAATACCATGGCTAATGTGTAGCTTCCGCATCCAAGGGAATATTTGTGGCGCTTGGCCATCGGAAGTCGCCGAGTTGGTGGAGGTTGCCGTGTTCTCTTGCTTCTGTAGCGTCCGCGGAGCTTGGTTAGCCGCTCTGTGGGAGCTTTCTTCGGTCTCGGATGAAGCACTGGCTTCGTCCATTTCTGTGAAATGTGTACTGTTGGTGAGGTTACTACTCGCAGCAGAAGAGCTTTGGTCGGAAGGGGGCGAAGAGCCTTTGGGTCCTAGGCTTTCGCTGTTGGAACAGGGCAGTGGCTCCGGGGACGCGAGCGAGCAGCTTGACGGCTGCCGGAATCGCGTCTCCGGGGCTGGAGACTGGAAACCCCGAGAGTTGTCCCCAACCGCCCCAAAGTGACCAGTGTTGGCTGAACGATTGACGCTTAGGTCCATCCCATTGTAGTTGTAGCCGTAAGAGCCTGAATGCATGGTGCCGGAGTCCCTGTACGAGGCGTTCATAGCGCTGCTGCTAGTTCCATAATTTAGTAACTGATAGTCAGGGCCATTTGGGTAGCGCCCTGAGAACGAGTTTACAAAGTAAGAGCTCATTTAGGTTGTTTTAGCGAGCTTGATTTGTAGATCTTGGTCGTTATAACGCTGTGCTTCACGATTTATGATGTATTAATGAATTATAGCAATGCACTGTACTTCGTTTTTGCTATGTATGCGGCCAAATATGGGGGTGGGGGTGCGTTTGGGAATCACGTGCTTTTGTTGACCAGTCGTAAATTCTCACTGATGACTTCAAGAGGTAATTCATGCTCTATGGTTACAAATGATGACGAGACGGGGAGTCGTTAGCCTCGAGCATTCGTGTGCCTCCCATTGCTTGGATATGCTGCATGTAAGCAGACAGCGTCACCTACTGGAGAAGTAATTTATAACACAATGAAGACTTCTCTGGGCTCTGTACATGTTAATTTTCAGCAAACATTGCATGGATTTCTAACTTTATCTCCAGTAATCATGATGAAGTTTAGAGAATGCATCAATATTCTTATCATTAAACTGTTACCAAATCTGTAATGCAATGCTAAGAACTAAAAGTTACCAAAACATTTATTAATCGGAATGTATATACATGTGTATTAATAATAATAATAATAATAATAATAATAATGTTGACTGTATTGCTACTATTGTTGTTAATATTGTTATCATCATAATAATAATTATTATTGTCATTAATTTATTATTACAATTATTATTATTATTATTATTATTATTATTATTATGTACATAAATTCTGATTTGTCAGCTATTGCTTAACAAAAACTGGTTATTTAATTTTGTGTGGGTTTGCGAACCAAGAAGAGTTGTGTCCCATAAGGAATGTAGGACTGTGATAGATGACCCGAGCTGATATATGGTTTGTTGACACAAAGGCACAAGTTATTTCATGTATGTGCATCATACGCAATCCACCATTCCACCATAAGTTTTTGTTTACATTTAAACCGGAAAACTGCAGTTGAAATATTCCAGATCATGTTTAAAGAAACCTAGGCTTTTAACATTGAACAAAAACAGAAAATATTGTTACAAAAGAGGATAATAAAAGGCCTACAATACAACCGGGCAAAAAAATGGAAATGCAAGTAAAAAATTTAGTTTGAATCTAGGCCTGCATATGTGTTCGCATGAGTTTCATATAGATGCAAGCACATTGAATGTGTATCGCAAGAGATGCGGGCTATGTGTGGGATATATCTATATTATTTATATTTCATCGTGCTATTAGACAGTCTGGACCTAATACACTTTTGAATATTAAATTAAGTGTTTTTTTACCTGGGAGGACAGCCTGGCTACTGAGAAGGTCAGTCTCCTAGACTTTTGGCTGTCTCTGGGTGAGTGCACGGTACGGACAGGTCAGCTTTCTCCTTCGGTCATCAATTAAAAATCACTGAACCCTTCCGTTCACTTTGTATATAGTATTTTGCAGTTGAACTCTGGGTGTTTTTGCCTTTCAGTCTTCAAAAGAAAAACTGGGTTCTTGATTTGCGGGATGTTTGAGTATACCTGTTCCCTGTCGCTGCCTGAAGCTGAAGCTATTAGTGCACATGGCAACATTTTCTTGTTTGCCTGATTTAAGATTAAGGTATAATCTGGTATTATGTTATTGAGAATAAATTAGCGCCTCCACGTTGTGTTGTCCTATAATAGCATAATTATTTTGCTACCGATAAGTGGGTGGCATACTTATAACAAATAACTCACCAAACAGAGTACGGCAGGTGGAATATTTTGTTGCTTTATTTAATTGTTTTTCCTGATAAATATTACAACAATTGGAAACCACGTACAAAATCATTTGATTATAAATCTTGACCCCGCCTTGTTGATTTGAAAAAAAAAAAAAACTACAATTATAATTTCTTCATAAATGCAGTAAACACCTCAAATATTATAATATAATATCACCCTAACTTAAAAATGCGTTATTTTGTGCAGTAACAATTAAATTGTATTTTATACAGCACGAATATATGAGCACGAATATAACATTTCAAATATATTTCATAAACATTTATGTCTTGGACGTAGAACCAAGTCCTAAATTATGATTTGCGCACAAAAACACATTAATTAGAGACATCATGTAAGAAAATTAAACAAACCGACACTTCAAATGTATAAGTGGAATGCTACAACGAATTTACCAACACAACTTCACCGAAGCAAATGTATGTACATAGAGATAATTTTTTTCTGATGAGTTATTGAAGTGTCTGCTGCCCTTTAAGCCGTATTCATATTTTCATTCTGTTCTCTTCTCATCTTTCTCCTCGCCACTTGTTTGTGAAGAGTTGATCAGTTTGTTCTCTTTCTTCCACTTCATCCGCCGGTTTTGGAACCAAATCTTGATCTGGCGTTCCGTCAGGCACAGAGCGTGTGCAATCTCAATGCGACGCCTGCGGGTTAGATACCTGTTAAAATGAAACTCTTTCTCCAACTCCAGCGTCTGGTAACGGGTGTACGTCTGACGACCTCTCCGACCGGGGTTACCGAAGGTCCCTGTCCATGAAACGGAAAGAGGGGGGTAGTCGAACATTAACGCCGAAAGCGTGCATATTACCATAACAAATGTGTCCAAGGAAAATAGCTTGAGGACAACAACATCACTTGCAATTCTTAAGCCTCATGAGAATTGTTAAGTGTTCACAGTGCTATCCACGACATCGCCTGAGATCTCTATACTAAGAGTGTGGATCTAACTGTAGGGTTTACAGAGCAGGGAACTAGTCCAAAAAGATGTAAAACGTATTCTCAAAGGAATATCGAGAAACTGGCAGGTGATTTTCTTTTAGCTGAACATTTGCATGAGAGAATGAGCTATTGTATTTTAATGTATTAAAAATTATGTTCACGTAAGTTCACTGCGCCTTCATGAATTTTGAATGGCTCACAATTGTCCGCAAATATGCATGACTTTATGAAGTAACAAGGCTGTCACTGAAATCGTTTTAAGATTCAACTACCCAAAGCAAACAATTACAGCTTTAAAAGGCAGCGAATAAAAACAAGACACCATTACACCGCATTAAGAGTTATTGTGCATCTAGTTGGGTCATACATCAGAATATTGAATAACCAACTCAGTGTACCTTACACTGTTTGTTTGTGTATGCTTGCTTGTAAAATCTGTATTTCCTAAAATCTATTTGACTACTACATGACGTTCGTGTGAAACCAATTTCCGTGTTATTTTTTTAGCTTTGGAGTGGGGCTTGCTACTTTAATAATATAAACTGAGATTATAAACTGGAATAACTATTTAATACTGCCTGTATTTTGCGATAGTATGCAGGAAGGACCTTGTCAAAACAGCAATATGTCATTTTACGTTAACAGACACACGCTGATACAGCAACTCCCCTGTTGAAAAGCACTTCCTACTACGATTTCAATATAAGCATATTAACAATACAACTACAATATTCCTGAACTATTGTAGGGTATAAATATAAAAATTCTAACGAGTTCATCAAATTGCAGGGGTGACATGCCTGTCTCCGGTTTAAGTGTAACACTGCAGGGACGAACATAATAGAGAGAGAAGGCTGTATTTACATTGTATGGGCTTCCGGCTCTGCACATTCGGACAAGTAGCACACTTCAGCTCTGTGTATCAACAATGACCAATAACGAAAAACACTAGGAAACATGTACGTACCATTGCACGAGTTTATTCGTTGCATCCACGGGTAAACTGGCACCACCGGCTTCTGTTCGTCGCCCTCGGTGTAGATGCTTTTTCCCGGCGACCCTGTGCAATCTGTTTTCCGCTGGTCCTGATTGTGGACAAGAGAGTGTTCTTCTATGCTAGAGAGGGCACAAGCGGTGTCTTTTTCCCTGTAGAAGCTTGCTGCTGCGTAATCGCAGGAACCGACGGTTGTCGCCCTGCTGTAGGCACCGTTCGTCTGCTGGTAAAATGAAGAGTGGTATGCCTTCTCCTGGACACTACTAGCTCCATAAGCAGCACCGGGATAGTGTCGTAAAGGGTCTGTGTATCCAGAGGAATATATGGGTATCTGTCCCAAGAACGACTCTTGTCCTCCGGGCAGAGTCACTGGGAAAGTGGAATTTACAAAATAGGAACTCATTGGGAGGGCACGGCTCTTTTCCTTGGTTTATGATTTGTTGTGTTTTATAGTCCAAGTGGGTTAGCTATTAGTAGTTTATCGGAGATTGTGTTTTAGGTGAGGGGGGGTGCTGGGTGGCTATGTGCCAGTGCGGGACAGAGGGAAACCATACCATCTGACCAGCCACTGACCAATCGCAAGCGATTGTGCCTGCAAATTAGCACCCCTTTTTTTGAGGGGGGGGGACACACACACACACACACCAGAGCAAAGCTACATTTTTTTTCATCCATTCTTCCATTCTCCGTTTCTTTCCTTTCAATGAGATTGCTAAATACGAATAACAGGATTTTGAAACAGTAAAATGGAATAAGTTGGCACGTTCCCCCATCTCTGTTTTGACCGAGGTGCATTTACTGACCCACTCGCAGGAGATAAAGGAGGTGCCAATAACAAATAAGCACCAAGTACATTTCCAAGTACATATTATTCAATAAATTATAAGTTATTGTTTCGCTTAACATTTGTGTTTGTATTTTTAGAGACGTGATTTTACTCTGCCATTTAGCAAAATAAGAGACACATGGAACAGGCATGTTATAATAGCCAGCAAGCACAGGATGAATATACATTATATACTCACAAACCTGCTTATTTGCAACAAGTTTCGGATTCACGATTTTCGGATAGATTTACTAAAGCTCAAAGTTTAACTTGTTCAATGTGTAAATGTTGCGCAATTTGCGATTGCGATCTAATCACATTATTAAAACAATGCGATTTAATTAGATTTTACATACTTTCCCCCCCGGTTTTCGACGTTTAGTGTAATAAAACATTTTGGCGCATTTGTCTTTTCTGAACATGACATGATTTCTTACCGCATTTCAAGAGGTGTTCCAACTTGGATTAAAACGTATGGTTTGCGAAAACCAGAAAATAAGTCAATACTATTTCTGCTGTTATTTCTGCTTTTCACCACACAAGTCGAGCATGCGTGTGTTTTTCATTAGCCAAGAGTACAGTTATAGTGGCTGGGGTCCTGTAGTTATACAACCACTGAACCATTTGGGACCCAAAAAGTGGATATTTTTAAAGGTGGCTGGGGGTTGTGTGTGCGTTTTACTTTCATTTCAATTTCCTTTTAGCACTACGAGGATGCTGCGCTTCCTTTTGCATTGCTAGATTTTCTGTGAACGGAAAGCATCTATTGTGTATTCACTTGTATGAGAAATCAAGAGGAAACAGTGCTTGGTCAAAGTCTTTGTTTATTACTAATGAATGATAGCTGTTGGTAGTAATTTTGTTTGTGATGAATTCTTAACCAGGATGACTGGCAACGCGATAGTCTTATCACTTTTATCAAAAGTCGATTTTTAAGTAGCCTAATTTTATGTTTTACGATTTACGAGTTTTACAGACTGGGGAGCAAAAGAACCTGACACCAACTCATCATAACCGAACGAAATGAAAAGCATCAGTCGTGGAGCGACACGTTGCTTCATCTCCACACATCACCGTGGACGAAGGAAATCACTTCCAATACATGCCGACATGAAAGAGAAGTTTCCATATTTTTACACTGACTTTCTTAAGTGTGCTGTAACCTCGTCTAAGGCTCTGTGCGTTTGCCATGACATTAAATATATTGTGAGTATGTCATGCCTACATGACCCTGAAATGCATTTTCTGAGAACCTCTGTACACTAAGTCATAACTTACTGTATTCCAAAATAGCTATTTATATGTTTTGTGTTGAACATTTCTTTTTTCCTGTTCTATTTTTTTAAGCCGATTTGTTTTTGTAATTTATTAAATGATCATATAGAAAATGTTCTTAAAGTGTATTTTTATTTTAGCAGAGTTTTTTACTATTAAACTGACTTGGGTGTTCTTGAATATATAGCTGAACATCACTACGGTTATGTATGGTTCAAAGTACACATCTTTGAAGTCGGTGCGAACTCGATTAACATGACAAACAAACAATATTGCCTTCAAAGATGTAAATCATATTTACATTTGTTTAAGTAAATCTGAAAAATAATAGGCCTGAAAAGCACCATGTCCTGTATGCGCAGTGTAATCTAAGACCATGACAATTATTTAACATAACTTCTCCAAAAGTAAATTTTTTATCATTACTTAAATTGTTTTCATTGACAACACAATAAAAGTAAGAATTTGTAATCTATATACATTTAAAACCCTAGCTACTTTTTGTATATTGTATAATTATGTTTGTAGTGTAAAAGGTAAAAAATGTAAATAAAAAGAAGGTAAATAAAAATACCTATTACATAATTCCGAAATTCTGCGGTCCGTTTCTACATCGCATAAGATTAATAGCTTTGAAATGTATCGTGGATAAAACGGTCACTTTCTTTGGGATCATGTAATTCAAGTACATTTAAAAATCTCTTATTAAATACCACATTGAACTACTTACAAAGTATCTGTCTGAAACAATATAGTATAAAAAATGCATTTTTCGTTGTTGTTCAAAATAAGCTTTCGCATTATTTGAATTTTCTCGTGAGGTACATCTGCATTCAAATTGTTGTAATAAATTGTATGCTTGAGTAACCACGCATAATATATATATATATATATGGAATATATATATATATTCCACTTGTTTATATGATAATGTACTGTTATTGTATTCATTTTCTCATACTGGGCTCAATTAAATCAATAAGAAAATACTACTGTCGGCATTTGATGTGCAGGAAACAAATTCTGCGCTTCGGAAACGGTTAAATGTTTGCCAAAGGTTACCTTCCAAGCCTACCAAATAAAATATGTACAGAGTCCCAGGACGAATCTTCCACACTGTTTTTACTGCAGGCCTGATGCACACTCCAGGTGCCCCTCCCCCTTCTCACTCTATGCCGCTACTCCTTTCTCTGTTTTCGGCTACTAGGCACAGTACCACTCCAAATAAATACTTGGTCTTGCTTAAACTACGAGAAAAAAACATATCCAGAACCCATAGGGAAGGGGTGGGGCGGGGTTACTCCTTTGCGTGCGCACCCAGGTCAGGCAGCACTAGGACTCGGACGCGTTTATTCACCAAAGAAATAAAGGACGGTCATCCGCTGACTTGTAAAAGGGATTCAAGAGGCAGGAGAGCGGATATGAAGGAATATCGAGCCTTAAGGCATGGATTTTCTAGGCAAGTGCCGAATGCAGACACTTCAAAGGGCGGCAACAACAGCCTCGAGAATTTACAGCCTCTGCATTCTTTTACGTTTCACTGCCATCGGGCTCGGGCTGGGCAGCCTACCCCTCCCAGGTTTTTTTTGTTATCTGCCCTTCTGGTATTGCCTTGATTTCAAAGATTCTATATTTGCATGGCATTAAAATATAAAAAATACAAAAGATAAGAAGCGGAGAAAAACTTTAGATCAAACCTTCACATTCAAATTAAATTAAATACACACACGAGAGAGAGAGAGAGAGAGAGAGAGAGAGAGAGAGAGAGAGAGAGAGAGAGAGAGAGAGAGAGAGAGAGAGAGA
>JAOUQW010000023.1:16705453-16733078 GCA_028565825.1 Olivaichthys viedmensis | reverse complement strand
AGAGAGAGAGAGAGAGAGAGAGAGAGAGAGAGAGAGAGAGAGAGAGAGAGAGAGAGAGAAAGAAAGAAAGAAAGAAATCCTCACATTACAATAAAATGTCAGGTCACACTCACTGGCAGCAAATGCGGCAAATGCACACTGCCATAAAGCAGCCTCTCTCTCTCTCTCTCTCTCTCTCTCTCTCACACACACACACACACACACACACAAGCGCGCACACACACAAGCGCGCATAGTGTCGTAAACATCACCCTCCTCAAAACACATACGCAACACATACACACACATGACGTGGGCAAGACACACTGTTATTGTGTGGAACGGGACGCTAGATGGCACCAAATAGCGAGAAAACAGATTCAATCACTTACATCAGTTCTTCATCTCACCAACAACAGGCAGATAGCCACAAAGACCACAATCTTCCTTTTGTATTATTTTACTCAAACTACATTAATTAAACAGGATTAGCCTACGTTATACATTGAATGAACATCGAACAAAATGTGCTTTTGTGGTTTCTAAAACATCGATAGCCTGATTCATTGTGTGCAATGATGGATACATTGATTGATAACTTATATATTAGTAATTTAAGGAGAAGGCAGGTATGCTAATGAAAATGTCATCATAGGTAACGCATTGTATTACAATATTTAATATGTTACCTTGGTTAAAATGATCATGCCATAAGGTATGCCAGGAAAACCGAACAAGCGAAAAACAAAGGGTGCAGGCCAGTTGTAAACGTGCTGCACCGCATAGAATAGCAGCGTTTGGGGAGAGGGGGAAGGACATATGTCAAGAATGGTCTAGAAGAGTTGCCGTTCTCTCAATAAAACAATCGACTTGTTTATTTGGGCTGGAATTGTTTGCTACCGAATTAATGGGGTATGGGTTGTAACTTTCAACCGTAGAACGGAGGAAAGAACGTAGAGTTGTTTATTTTTTCAGTATAAACGTTACCTGACGTTTCCTCTTTAAGGGTTTAGATTTAATGCAAATTATGTATTACCCTTAGTATTTTATTTTCATATTCTATCCGCTCCTTTATTGTGTAGAAATGCGGCAATGCCTCGTGCTCCTCGATTAAGCATACCACGTAGTAAGTCGCCCAAGAAAGTACAGCTACGATCTGATTGGCAACCAACCCGGTCCATCAAACACATCTCACAGCATCTCGGACCTCTCTTTCGATACTACAATAACTGCATCCACGAGCTAAACACCGGAAAGTCTGGTATTTATAGAACGAATCTAATGGAAATGTTCGAGTATCGCTTAAAAACAAGGCTAAATATGCTTTAAAAGCGTATGTTTCCTGCAGTTTCATCAAAAAAAAAAAATTCAACTTCAAAAAGATGCTTTCAATCAAACTACCCGGTCATGATAATCCAGTCTTTAAAAACATATTTATTGTAAACTCAGGGAGCAGAAGTGGAATTCGATGTAGCCTTTACCTCCGAAAAAGCAGCGTTTGAGACAGCATGCCTTACCTTTGTTGATAATTCGTCACACAGCGCTAGGACAGTACAGAGAATCCGTTGTTCGCGCTGGGAAGTCCTGTTGCCCTGCCAGGCCCCGCCATTAGTGCAAAACTGTGACTATGACAGTAACGCCATTGCTTCAATCCTTTTCGGTAACATCAGTCAACGGAATTCTGATCCCTGTCTGTAAAATTATGAGACCCTACTGCGTGTCCAGATCTTAGTCAGACTCTCCATCGCAGAGGAAATCCCAATCGTAGTCGGCCACATTAGCATAGCGAGCGCAAAAGAGGCTGGTCTCCCTGTTCTGTTACCAGGAGACAGGGCAGCCAGCGTAAACTATATGTTTATCTTTCGCCGAAGTATAGATAGAAGGAGGACAGTTACAAAACATGGCGAAGCTTCATAAGGCGCAGCGGTCAAAAGAATGCTGCAACATAACCACTTGGGAAATCATAAAAAGTTCACGTTCACGGTTACCCATCCACATGACCATCCTCGGCCAATCCCAGGATCCAGGCACTCATAAAGTTCTATCACAAAGTTGTAAATTTTCATAAAACAACAAAGAATTTATTGCATTTCTCCACAGTGCCTCAGATGCCGTCGCCATCTTTTTCTTTCACAAAAGATTTGGAAATAGAGTAGACAATTTAGTGTTTGTTTCGCATACAATGCTTATATATTCGGATCATTGTCTAATTAGAATTGAAGGGAGTTCTTGGTGCCTTTTGTATCTAAAACCAATCAGGATTGTTTGATGAATATGTGTATATTATAGGAAATTCAGGGTAAGCAGAATGGCGCCCCATCCTCACTTTATAATATTTAGGCACATATAAGAAAACAATTTAGGGCAATACACGGTAAGACTAGTCGTAATGTTATATAATGCTTTTATAACACTAGATCGTACCCTTTTATGAAAATAGCCAAATAACTGTTTTCTAAGACGGGCTGTGATACATGCTATCAGTGAATTGTGTATTTCATTTGATGAAATAGGTAAAAACAAAACACATAAAATAATAAAAATCATAATCACAAGCTTCAAACAAATGTAAACACTTTTTTCCGAGAGTTTACATAAACTTTACTTAAACAAGCCTAGTATAAAACTAATATTGACGGAGACGGCAACATAATGTTATTTGCAAGGTAAATTGTGTAAATAATTTGATTATACAAATTATATAATTATATTGGTATTAAATTGAAAAAACATTTAATTTGTCATTGTGGCGCAAAGAGCTAGTCTTACAAACGTCAACACTAATATAGATCGGTTTGAATCAAAATCTAATAAAGTTGCATATTTTAAGAGAATATACAGTATAACAACCGTACAATTAAGTGAGACTCTGTCCAAATCTTATCATGTTTGGACGAAGTTATAAACTCGACTGTATCACGAGTTTACAATATAATCATAAACGAATTACAATTAGACGAACATCCAGTCCCATACAGACTGACTCCTAAGAGGAGAGACCTGTTTCCTTTCTGTTGACTTCTTTTTGTTCTTTTTATGGCGTTTTCCGGCCAGTTTATTGATGCACTAAACACATTAGTTTACAGCCCCTAATGTAACTGCACTCTTTTGGTTTTTCTAAGTAAGGAACCTGTCACGACCTGACATAACGGGAGTCTCGACACTCAAAAGCAAATGGTAAGAATATAACAGTGGTCGACTAACAATGATGTTGATTACATTCCTGACACAAACTAGTGCACACGTTGTATCATAGCCTCGCTACTAAAATACTAAAATAAATGATCGCCAAAATGATCTGCAACTCTAAGGTCTTATAGCCGCTAATACGCACAGAGACGAATCAAAATTTTCAAGAACTTATGCCGACTGAGAGAAATCGTAATCATACTGAAGCAAATATCTAAAGACGGTGACAATTATTGTCATTATTATTATTATTATTATTATTATTATAATTATTACAAGCGCGAATAGGTGATAAACTGTATAAGAACAACGTATTGTGTAAGGAATATATGACATCCAAAGAGTTATTTTACGCTCATTTTATTGACACATTTTTTCGTGAAATCCATCCATCTTATGGTCCACTTTACATTTAATTTTCTCTACTACAAACAAAAACTTAAATAAAAAATAAAATAAAATAAAAACCACAAATAGGAAAACCGCTTAAAAAACATATATATACATATATGTAATATACATCTAATCAGGCAGAAGGACACAGCGAGTAGGTATTAAAATAATAAAAATATCAATATGTTGCACAAAAGCTCGAGTTTACATTTTTAGATTTTAACAATAAGAAGACTTTTTTTAAAGTCTTTCACATACAACAAAACTTTTAAAGAACGAATGTATAGACTATTAGTGGGTTTACGACTCTAAGTGATACATAGGGGGACTTTTACATTTAAATACATTTAATTTTGTAGATTAAATTGGGAATCACGAGATTAAAGATGCTGCGCTTAAAATCAGATTTCCTTTCTCTTCTTCTCTGCCTGTCTGCTCTTCATCTCCTTCATCATCCACTCTGGGATGTTCCGCAGTAGGAGAGCTAGGGCATGTTGTCTTGTTCTCTTTCTTCCACTTCATACGGCGGTTCTGGAACCAAATTTTGATCTGTCGTTCGGTGAGGCAAAGAGCGTGCGCGATCTCAACGCGCCGTCGCCGCGTCAGGTAGCGGTCGAAGTGGAACTCTTTCTCGAGCTCCAGAGTCTGATAGCGCGTGTACGTCTGGCGGCCTCGCTTCCTGTCAGCACCTGTGAAGAACGACAGACCAATAACAAAAAATAAAGGGATATGATAAGTATACAGTTATATAAATATTTACAATTCATTGTATCGTTATACAAATATATTGTTGTATCGTTGTATCGTTGTACAAATATATAAATATTTACAATTTTTTCTGTGCATGTGCAAATATAAAATAAATGATAGATAAAAATGCGACAAAGTGGTGCTTTGTCGCATTTCTATCTATCATTTATTTTTTATTTGCACATGCACTTATTTTTGTCTATAAACATGTAAATTACCAGAAATAAAAAAGAGACTACACAAGTCCATATGTCCACTAATTTATACGTAAACGTTGCATACTGTTTGCTTCATACAATTTGTACTTTGACCTATTTATACGTGTGTTTTTGTCGTAGTGGCCTAGACGTTATATAAGGCTTTGTACTTTGTTCATTGTAATCAATTGCAGAGTTTTTTTTTTAGCATTCCGCAACATGAATTATGAGTTAAAAGAAACCATATCCGCTGTATCAGCGAATACAAGCAATTATACAGTGTCTGTTACCTAAGGCTCTCTGAAACATGACAAACCGTTAAAATAACTGTCCCACAGCATTGTATATTCCAGGAGCATTAGAGTTAGTAATAGTATTTCGCATTATCTTAAATGTGTAAGTAAATCCTGAAGCGGGAATTATGCTCTCCCACGCATATGGGAGACACATTCCCGACTCTGGAAGAAGTTTGGGCGTTTGGGCTTTTTCCTACAATAATGCAATCTTACTTTTGCCGATATATTCCCTCTACACAGAGACACTGGAGCCTTCTCGTGTATCCATCTTGGTGAGACTCAAATTGAGGAGCAAAGAACAAGAGTAAAAGTTCCATGGTGTGGTTCAGCGTCCCGCCGATAAGAACCAGACGGCGCTTCTCCCGTTTCCGTTTTGAGCAAATGGAGTCTGTTTTACGGTTGTGTGATTTTTGAAGCTTTTTATTGCTGTCCTTAGTCAGTGTTGTATTTATTTCCGTCTCTGGCGACGTGTCACTGTTTGTGTGATAAGCCTACTGGCTTGGGGTAAGTGAAGTCCGGGAGAAAAAGAAAATAAATAGATGGCGAGATAAGGGAAAAAAACAGCGAAAATAAGGGTTTCCTAATCAGCAAAAATCACTGCAGTAGAAACATACTCTCTTCTAAACAGAGGGCCATATTTGGTGTGTTTGTTTCATCAAGAAACAAAAAAGCGTTGTACTTAGAAATGTTTTTCGCAAAATGTATTATGTGTGGGTGGGTGTGTGTGTATGAGAGAGAGAGAGACAGAGAGAGAGAGAGAGAGATAACGACTCATAAAGGAAGGGCTGGAACTGCAGAACCATTAATATCTCCGTTGTGAAATCTGGTGAAAGTTTGGGAAACACTGGGGGTTTTAAGTGGTATACTTGTAATTTTGTGTCACCATAACTACAAAAGTGTCACCATCACTGCAATATAGATTCTCGTGAGGCCCCACTGTAGTTTTCCCCAAACTACTTCCTGTTTGAAGACATGGATTAGTTTTCATAAGTATCAAATGCCAGTAAATACAAATAGGCCTAATAAGGAGAAATTAAAACCCACGCATCATCATAGTTCAAGTCTTAAGAGGGTAAAATCAGCTAATAATTTGTCCCGTAGGTTGTGTATTATGGTATCCCTTTTCCTCTTATAGTTACTCTTATCCCCCTATTAATTTACAGTGTAGCTGTATTTAGATGTGTAGATGCACCTGTCTAGTTTTCTCTATTCCTGCAATGTAACAGTGGCATAAACATTTTGATGATCATAAATAATCTAATTACTAGAACCGAAACATTTAACCACCAAATATTTGTTTCTCACAGTGCGATAGAGTTTAAAACATCTGAGTCTTCGATTTTTGGAGCAAGTCTAGACTAAATCATGCTTAAAATTGAAACTCGATTTATGAAATAAAAGAGTTGTTCACTTTGCCGACATACCAAGTGGCAGGCCTTTCCGCAACGAAAGATATGAATTTACTTTGCACAAACTAGAATAATATCATGCAACGATATTAACAGCTTACATACAATTTAAATTGATGTAATTCAATTAATATGCATACCTCATGGAACCTGCTAATGTGAAAATATCTGTTTCTAAACTATGTATACCTTGTCTTTTCGCCGAGTGATAACAAGTAGATGATCGCTTAGGTTTGACATATGACTGATCGGCCATGTGGGACTGCTACGAATTTTGGTGAGCATGAAATGTGCCTTGAGTGCGCATTGATCAAAGAAAAAGCCGAGCAAACAAAAAGCAATAGTTAATTTTAAAAAAAAACGATGTCTAAAACACACACACGCACACACACACACACACACACTTCAAGTGATGCAAGTGTATAAGCCTACTCCCTATTTATCAAACAAATGTTCAAGCTCGTAATTTATAAACATTTCTTACAAAGGCCCAACTCCGCCGCATCCAACCTAAATACACATCAAAGATACAAGCTCCCCCACACCATGAAAAACGCGTTTTTGAACTTTGATGTCAGTGTAAACCGCACGGACAAGTTAGGCTTAAAACTCATAATGTACTTGTACCGATGATAAACCGCTGTTCCAACCCCCCTATTACCTTTTCAAGTAAAAGACTACCTTATACAATTTAAGCGGTCTTTATCTTTGGATTTATTTATTTATTGAGGTCGCATATGCCCAAGAAGTCGGAAAAAGCACCAGACAGAGTTCAGGAAGTTTCCATGGTCACTTCGCCTCGCCACCGTTAAAGAAAGCTCTATGTAACCATTTGATCGCCCCTACGCCCCTTCCCTTCTCCTCAGATACATACGAGCTCTTTCCTTTAGAATCAGAAGTTCCTACAGACCTGTCATTCTCATCCAAGGATATAGCCTGAGGTTGTCCTCGTTGTGTTGATGGCACTGCCGCTGGTCTGCCTTGCTACAGCTGGAAGGATCGGCGGCGCACATCACGGGAAGCCTCGGGTGCTCAAAGGGCGAGATGTGCATGTCCAAAGTGCCGGCTCCCAGCCTATATGGTGAGAGGTACATGCCCTGGCTCTGGGTGGAAAGGCTACCACTATTAGTGCCCAAGCCTGGTAGAGGGGCTGAGGACGAGGAGGTGGACGTAAAAAACGGCGTAGTGCTCGAGCGGGCACTGGTCCGCTGCGAACTAGACGCAAAGGCGCAAGAAGTTTGCTCAGGAAACGCTCCATTTAGAAAGATTGAACTCGCTGCTTGGTGTTGGGAATAAAACGCGTTAGCATAATACAGAGAACTCATAATTTGGGGTTTAGAGTATCTTTTACGAGCTTAAATGATATATTATAGAATTACAGTCTAGAAAAGATTTACACCAAAAATCAATCCGTTCCAAAACTACCACGTGACGATCGGCACGTGACGGCGAGCCTTCCAATGGGCGCTAGACTTCCTTTAGCTCTCTCTTGTGTGGAAAAAATCCACCTAAAGTAGGCTGCTAAAAAGTATTCACATACAGACAGGGATAACCACAGTCAATAGGAAGGAAGAGCAGAACATAAAATCGATGGATTACTGAGTAGCCTACATTTCTGTGCACTTCTGTAATCACTTGACTTCGTGTCCAGCGTGAAATATATGAAATTATGGCATCTGACCGTCCAGATTTAGGAAGGTGTCCCGTGTTTCGAAGCACATTACAAATAACAAAAAAAATATTTATCGTTTTTAAGTCACTGTGGATATACCCTGCAATTCGCCAATGAGTCCCCGAACATCACCAGCGAAGACTGTGCTATTTGTGTAAACTCGGGTGTGCCTGTTCAAGAGCACCTATAAGGTATAATATGGTTCAGGCCCTTACTTGATGGAAAGTTTCTTCAGAGCATCCCTATAGCCGGACCAATCACCGCAACCAGACATTTCCACCGCACCGTTCTCCATAGCTCACACTATTCTATGAAACTTAGATACAAGTGTGTGTATGTTTCTGTTTGACCAAATGTTTGAGAAAACAGTGCTGAACCAAGAAATCACCTGCCCTAAGGTATATTGTCTTTAAATAAGTTTAAATAAGTGAATAAGTATGAGGCGATTGAATTGTTGTTTCACACATCATCTAACATATATTAATACACATCTACATGCCAATCCCCAGACATAAAACATGCAATTTTGTTTTAGCCCAACTGGACATAGATAAATAATTCTACAATGCAGGGACTTAGCTGTAATATTGATCTACACTATGTAGCCTACGTGAGATGTACGTGGGACTCAAATGTTCAGGACCATTTATCATAAAGCATTAATGTAACCTCGTGGCCCAATATTCCGTAACAGTTACTTTTTAAGTTAAGACAGTATAATGACTAGTGGTTAATGTTGTCCTCATGGTGGCAGAACACTGTCCTTCACCTGCACACCTTAAAAGTAAATAAAGCAGTGAACACCGTTGACATCATGAATTCTTGTCTGTAAACTTTATTGTGCCCACTTTATTGGACTTCTTCAAGGTTTAGACCATAGACCAAAGTGAAGAACAATGAAAGCATATTGTCAACTTTCTAAGAACAAATGCACGAATACAGTACAAAAATCTGTCTCACAGTAAACAATGGGTAACATTACATCCTTTTTATTTCCTTTTCATTCATTTCATCCACTGTGCGCATGCTTAACCCAAGAACGGAAAATAACAAAATCCCATCAATTTGAGAGGAACGAAATAGTTGTAAAAAGATATTCTACGGCATAAATAGGCAGTTTCATGTTGTTGGATGTCATTAGTCGCTACGTCATCATCATAACATATAAGTGAGAAGAGTTAAAAGTGCACCATTTAACTTAAGAACTATACAGCTGCCAAGATAAGGTTAATGTCAAAATCCTAACAATAGAAACCATTTTTCACAATATGTATTCCACGAAGTAAGGAGGCTAATTTGCACACTATAATAGGCCTACTCTTTGAACATTAGGAAAAAGTAGAAATGCTTCATGTCGTTCATCATAATAAAGTTCGATGATCATGTAGATTTGTATCCATCATTGCTCATCTATTTCACCAACTACTGGCATATCTATTTACCCGTCGTAGATTGAAATGTCAATTAGACAAACCTTCCACACTGTGTTGTCTTCGCCCCCTCGATGTCCTTTTTTAGTGTATCTTTTTTGTTTGTTTTATTTTATTTATTTTTTTTGCGCTCCTGATTGCTGCTTGGTCGCCACATCCGTGCTATATTTGTTTCGCCTTCTCGCAGTCTTCACTTGCTGACTGTGCTCCGGCCGCCTGCTCCTTCTCCCGTTTCTCCTTTTCAATTGCCTCCTGTTCTGACTTACTACTAGGAAACTTGTCCTTGTTGTTTTCTTTTTTCCATTTCATACGGCGGTTTTGAAACCAGATCTTGACCTGCCGTTCAGTCAGTCCTAAGGCATGCGACACCTCAATGCGCCGTTTGCGGGTCAGGTAGGGGTTGAAGAGGAACTCCTTCTCTAGCTCAAGTGTCTGGTAGCGGCTGTAGGTCTGGCGGCCTCGCCTGCGTCCGGCAGCTACTGACAAAAACAAGGTCAAACACGTTAGAAATATTTCAGAGTCTTTAGTTAACCTGCACTTTGTAATATAATGGTATTTTTATCTGATTATTAACAATAACTTGTTACAAAGACACCACCAGTGTTTAGAATCTTCTTGCTAACGTGCATTATCACTTTATGAATAGGCTTATTGTGAACTTTCAAATTATATTGCAATGACGAAATAAAATAGTTTAACAAAAACAAATACAAGCATTTCAAAATTATGACATGTTTATGGATATCATTAACTGTATCAGAGTTTTCATTAGACAGCTTACATCTCGTCACCTGTGCAGCGCCATAAAAATATAGAAGCTGTTTGAAACGACCACCCTGTAGCGAAATAAGCTCCGAGATCACTGTAAGTCGTAAAAAGCTGCAGTAAAACTTTGACTAAGGTGAGAAGTAAAAGATCAGCTGTGGGCAAGAGTCTCACACATGAGAACAGAAAGTAAAGAATGGGAGTTATTTGGCTCTGTCTCTCACTCGCACTCCTTCTCCATTCTCTCATCTTCCTATAGCAGGGTCATTAAACTGTAAAGTGATTCACAAGTTTTCGACACCATAAAACAATAAAACCCGCCTTGGTCCCTCTCTCGCGCGAACACAGGAAATGTGGCTCTCAGACTAACTATATTGCCGTGCGATTTTTTCGAACTTATTCCCTCTATCGGCAACATAAACACATAAGCTAAGAGAATTGGCATCTTTGTCTGTCTGTCAAGACTCACCTTGCGGTCGCATCCAGGGGAACAGCTGCGTAGGAGAAGGACTCTGCTCCGTGTTGTCCGTCTCGTCGCCGATCCCTCCCGCGGCGAGTTTGCAGTCGCTATACTGGACCAAGTCGGCGTCCTGGGCACTGAATAGTGTTTGCCTTTGGAGAGCATCGTAGCCATAGAAATTGCCAGGCTCGCCATGACAGGTTACGGCACAAGGACTTTGCTGGTAAGGAGCAGCAGATAGCGTGGACGCGCCGTGGTGGTAAAACTCCTGAATCTGTGGGGCATGCTGGAAAGTTGCTCCTGTGCCTGGACCGTACACGACGGTGGGTCTAGTCCCCAGGTCCTGCGCAAAACCGCACTCGTAATAATTAGGACGTAATGTGTCACCACTTTTGTATTTGGAGAAGAGTGAGTTGACAAAATAGGAGCTCATCTTTTGCTGCAGTCGATGTTGCTTTTAATTAGTTTTTTTTTTATAGTGTCAGTATGTGAGCCAGGGACAGACTGGTCAGACCCGATTATTCTATAACAAAATAAATAAAGACCACAATAAGCGTCGTTTCCAATAACTGGAGAACTTGTGTTTGTATACCTTTTTAAACAGCCTCTTTAAAGCCACAGCTATTCAGCTTCCACGGATACGCGACGCTCAGGAGATCCAGCATCACAGTTCCGGTGCAGGGAACCAGTTCCCAAACAGTTTTCTGTGATTTACTCCACTGTAAATAAGTTGTTTCATATTTTGCTGTGGTCTTTCACGATAATTTGCATCTGTTATCGAATCCTCATCCTATTGGCTTCTTGCGTCCCCACACGGCCACCGCTCCGCGCGCTTCTGATATGGCGGGAGTCAGAGAATGAAAAGGAGAGTAAACGAAAAAGAGAGAGGGTACGGTGGGGAGCGAGGGAGCAGTGAAGTGAAGGGGGGTATGTGAGAGGAGGAGAGAATATGCCCATTAATATATTCAAGCGGGTAAGTTAATGAGAAATCTGCTGTTTTCCATTAGATCAAATACATAGCCTTCACCCCTCCCCTACACAACCTAACTACTAAAAAAACCTCTAATTGTAAGGTGCATTTTTGGATGTTGATTACAGATAACCTGAAGAGCTTCAAATGTAATCATTAATAGCCCAGTTCCTAACGAGTTAGTGTCCGCTTCTTTGAAAATATCAGGATAGCCCTAGCGAGTAGCAGAAATGCACAATTTAATTGGTATCAGTTTTAAAAAGTAGCCTACAATAAACCTAACGACCTTTTTAAACAACTCCTCAAATAGTTTTCCCCGACGGCCGAGGCTTGAATCGAAATAAACGAGGTAGTCATATGTAAGATCTTAATAATCTTTTTTTTTTTTTTGTATTTATAAATATGTTAAAACTGCGAAAATGAAGTCCGCAGCAGGAATAATGTCTCTGTAAATGGTTGAACAAACTATACAATGCAATAAACGCCTCGTCGGTTTATTGTTTACATCGTGCATCAAAAAAGCTGTTAGGTTTTATGAGATTCCACGACTAGGGCCATAAATGCCTTACTCTGTTCAATTTCATGGGAGTAGAAATGTTAAAATATATTACTGTGATATTTGCATTGTTTTTCATCCGGTCATGCTACGAATAGCCTTAGAAAATCTTAATCGAATTCAAAGTATTTTACTGGATTTACTGACGGGTGAGTGATGTCGATGCGTTTATAAGAAAAAGGAAGAAGCTGAAAAATACATCAATCCGTTAGAGATTAGACTCTGAGAGAATAACTGGCATAATTACACGTTTTAGAAAATAAAATGAATGTCAATTCTTTTTTCATAGTAATGTGTAATAAGTAATTACTTCCAAAAGTCAAACTTCCCTTTAGTATTGGAACAATTTTATCAAACTGTTTACCAATTCAATTCAGTTCCTCTGTTTACCATACTTATCATTTCTGAAATACTTTGAAATATCTCCATCATTTTTAGGGGGTTCAATGGCACCAGTGTTAAAAAATTATGTTGCCTATTATTTATTTTGTACATGGATTACATGGATAAATTGTACATGGATTAATTGGTGTTTAATATTTACGTGGTGGGTTGCATTATAACACATAGAAGAAAGTTAAATGCCTTCAAAATTTCCTATGACAAAAAAAAATATTATAAGATATATTTTCTTATCAGTGTGGAATGATTTGTTGCTAAAACTTGATAGTAATTACAATTATTGTATTTTTGTTGCACTGATGGTTACTATAGCTTGTGAAAAGCCTACTTAGGTGATTCTCTGTATTTTTCACTACGACTTTCAGTAAAGCATGGGCACATAAAAGCGATTTTTCGAAAGGGGCTATTCTTCAAGTGTCGCTAATAACAGAATTACTTTATTGAGTGAGTATTTATTATTAGTTTTGATTAGGATTATTCTTAGTAGTAGTATTCATATATTTTTCTTGGTTCCTTGATTTTTTTTTTCTCGGTTTCTTGATGTGCTCTAGTGTAAACAAAGACATTATTTAAATATGAAATTAATAAAACATTGGAATACTGTAAAATGTTGTTCTTGGTTTACACACATGCATATATACTTTTATACTCTTAAACTAAGTATATATTTCTGCCTTAAATATAAAACCTTTGTCTTCTCTGATGTGACGTAGAGCGCTGCTCTGGCCCTAATTTTATTCACGTGTAAAACTGGCTGTCTATGGCCTCAGTGAGTTCTAGATTTAAGTAATAAATAAAATAAAAATAAATAAATAAATAAATAAATAAATAAAGGCTCTTTTTGGTAGAGCAACATTGCCATCATGTGGTCATTTTACGTTATGCCAAGAGGAAATGAAGCCTCGCTGGGACGGAAGTGCAAGACCTAGTGGTTCTATAAACAACAGGCATAAACCAGAAATGAGTGGATTAACAGCACCATAAATGCAAATTCAGTGTTGTAATCAGGCTGAATGATTATTTTTTATTTACCACCACAAGGAATGTAAACTGTAGCATTTCCTGAGTCTTGTTCTAACACTTATTATGTCAATAAAAACAGTCAGTAAAATACATATAAATATTTTTTAATAATAAATACTTATTTACTATGAACGCATTTTAATTATTTAATTAAATTAAGATTTTATGATGTATTATTTGTATAATAACTTTTATTTTACACGAAATTATTTATGGCGATAGACCTATTTAGAAAACATTCCACCACGCATACTCAACCTATTTCAGATAAAAAGATTTAGAAGATACAAAGATATCAATCTGACACTATGTGATGCAGTTTAATAATTTTTGGTACTTGACCAATGGCTTGCTAAAATCAGACGTCGAGCTTTCTTCATAAGTCTTTATTATTATTTTTATTAAATAACCAATATATTATGCCGTACTTGTCTCTGTATAAGACTTATTATGAATCTCACCATTATCAGGAACTACTTTGCAGGGTTCGCTATTGCTGCTTAATATCTTAATTAGTGGTTTTAAGGATTCAAATAACTCCAAATCCAGTAAATCCAAACAATAAAAAAGTAGTCCCAAATGTGCACCTTTATTTTTTATAAATAAACGCCATAGCTACAACCAAATAGCAAGTAACACACAAGGTCAAAAAGAACATTTTTTTGGGGGCGATGCCCTTTTTATACAATAATATTCGATCAAATAAAACTAGGCCTTAGATCCTGCCAATTATAAATGTGTGTCTGAAAATGGTTGTGAGATATTGTCTTGTCGACTTGCATTTAAGGTACGTCAGCATTGTTGTCATGATTTGATTGCCTGTAAATGCACACAATATAATATTGCATTTTAATAACTAATAAATCATAGTTTCTTAAACAATTAAGTTCCATCTATGATTAATATTGTTCCTTATCATATAGCCTGGTGGCGAAATGTTAGTAGCGAATGTTATCTTGGAGCCCATAATATTTTAAATACACATAACTACAACTGAGCATCAGTTGCCTACTCCGCTATTCTGTACGATAAATACGATGGCAGGGTGAACTGGAGAAGACGCACATTTTGAGAAAGATAAAAGCTGCACTTTAGCAACCGTCCATTGTATCAGGTCCCACCACGACACAATCGGATGCGAGGCCACAAAATGGAGGACTCAAGCTTGGTCACACGGGCTGTAAACAAATTAAGGTTGGCAATCCTAGACGTCTCGCCAGAATCGCTTTTGTGCCTTTTTATGGCCCCCACTATAAGGCGGTTGCGGATCGCTTCGGAAATGGAACAAAGGGCGGTCGTTGATCGAACTGAACTGCGGCTTCTCATCTGGAAGTGCTCCCTCTGCTACAGGCCCCCTACTCTGCAAGGAATCTGGAAGCCCACACAACAAATGCCGCCAACAATAAAGCGACAAATGCGAGAAAAGAGTTTAAAAAAAGTCAAACAAATATCAAAGTTCAGAGACCATGCGTAGTCGAATTGCACTGTCCAGTCATTATTAGAGTTTCGAAACCTTTTCGCCGTTTTCCCGCGCTGTGTTTGCTTTGCAGCCATTTAGTTCTTAACCTTCAGAAATGTATACTCTATAAAGTTTTATTGTAGTCATATTCTTTTATTGCAGCACACTGAATCGAATTTTCTTTATCTTTTTTTATGACGGTTGATTTCCCATTCCCCTCTCCAAACTGCGAGTTCACATCCTTTCTAGCAGTTTGTTTCCTTTCAAAACTCCCCAAAATAGTCGGAATTTAGATAAAGCGACGACATGCGATTGTTACAATGCATGCCCATAATATATTAATAAAATTGTTTTATGAGTTTATTAATAATTAATAGCCTATGTTAATTGATATTGACCTAAATATATCTGTGGACCAAATTACTGACGGTCTTTGAATATTTAATTGCAACTGACTGTTATGCTAAATTCTGCACAGGTTGAAGAGCCTTTTCTATTAACACTGAGGCGAACAGAAAATTTCAAGAATAGAACGTCAGCATGAAAGATGGACAAGGGTAAACGTAAAAACGTTTGCTCTATGCTAACTATGAGTCCAAAGATAAGTAGGACTGTGTAGTGTTTACTGCATTCAGCAGTTACACTATCGCGAACTACCGGTGTCTTTTTAATGTGGGTCGAATTGAAATATCGAATTTTGTTGAACTCCCAATCTTACTAACAGAGACATACTTCTTCCCAAATAGGTCGTGTTCACCACAGATTAAAAAATAGTTCAGTTATCAACACGGTTAAACCTTATGCTGAGTCCGGTATCACCCAGAAGAGGATGGGTTCCCTTTTGAGTCCGGTTCCTCTCCAGGTTTCTTCCTCTTGTCGTCTCAGGGAATTTTTCCATGCCACTGTCGCCTCATTAGGGATCTAGATCTACATTCGGATTTCTGCAAAGCTGCTTTGTGACAATGTCTACTGTTAAAAGCGCTATACAAAGAAAATATAATTGAATTTTATACCCGAAAGGACTTCACCATTATATCTTCAGTTGTCTATATGATTCGACCGTTTTCTCATTTCAGTGGGACACAAATGCACGACGCACCATAGAGTATATTTAATCTCGTTATGACACAAAATAAACGTGATACTGAAAACTACGCTTCTTTGAATTTACTTTAAGGACAAGTGAATTCACATTTACACTGAAGATAGCGTTGGTGTTCATAAACAGGTAAAACTAGACCGTTTGTATGACTCCGTAGAAATTTAAAGAACATACCCAAGATTAAATACATTGGAATGCGTATTGCACTTATATTGTTTCACACAAAATACAAACAAATAGGTTTTTGCTGTGTTTATTCAGTAGAAAAGGCTTATGTCGGTCATGAATGTGGAGTATTGGTTTATTCTTTGTAAAAAATATACATTAGTTATATAGACACGCCAAATGACAAGAACTCAGACAGTGCTCTATGTAACCTTTTAATATGGGTCCGTGTCTGTCTGTGGTTGTGACACCGTTAGAGGGAAACTGAAGAAATTCCACACTCCGAGGGAAAGTTGCAGACAGACGCGCGTGCACGCGACTACAGAAAAAAGTCCTGGCATGTAGTTGATAGAAGGTAGAAAAAAGCAAACGAGTTGGGCACCTATTTCTGCACAAGCAAAACAATGCAATGTCAAACGAACTAATACACAATATAACAGTTATTTGTGAAAACATAAATCTCAAACCATTATGGACAACAACATGTAAACAGTGTCTGAAAGTAGAAAGAACACATATATCTGCTTCTTAAAGCCCATCGTCTTTTTACAGAATGTAAAACGCATTCCACCGAAAAGAAACCCAATAATATTTGCAATAAATTATAAATTACGGTTCTAATACTACACAAGGAAAATATTTTAATTATACTACCTAATTTAAAAATCAAGTAAAAGGTAACTAAACCTTTATAAGGCGTGCGCTAAAGCATGTAAACTTTCACAACCACCGCTAGTTCATAACCGAATTGTTTTGTTACTAACAAGCTAGCTACATATATATACACACATTTAGCAGATATAGTCTATAAGTTAATTTCTCCCTCATTTGATAACTGGGACAACATTTAAAATATAACGGAGTAAGGTACTGTACAATTAATGTCTAAAAGTTTCTGGATCTTGCTTTAAACAAAGTCTTGCATGATTACAAGTAGTATCTACTATGAAGTATTATGCAACACAATTTCCCCTTCAAATCGTTATGTTAAGTTATGTTTTATGTCCAATTCAAAGGCATTTAGTAAAACAACACAAGAAGTGGAATATGAAACTTAATTTTAAGATTAGAAATGATTCTGTGTAAATATGTACGGAACGTTATTAGAGAGATCTAATAAGAAACAGGTTGCTCTATGGATTTAAAAGTGATCATGGCGATGTTAAGGGGAAAACACTGTTTCGTTCAGTATCAAGATCTTTAATTAAATTAAACAAATATAAAAGGTAAACTCGAAACATTTTATCCATTATGCATTTGAAAGCATTGCCATGGCACAATAAAAATGCTTATTTTGACCTTATTAAATAATAATATTAATAATAATAATAATAATAATAATACCATTTCGTTAAGGGAGTACGTTGTAACTACACCTATTGCCATTAATTAAGGTAACAATGAGAACAAAATGTCTACAAAATATAAATACTTTTAATTAAAAAAAGTAAATATCTGTACTTATATTTCTGTTCATAAAGAATGATGAAAACGAAATTCAAAACAAAGGACAAGGAGTGGGTAAGTAGCCTATTACATGCTTTCTTTTTTCTATAATTTCAGAGATAGTGACTAGTGTTCTTGCTCTTCGCCAAGTAGCTTAATAAAAATAATACGTAAGTTTTAGTGCTGATCTGCATTCGAGAATATTTTTAAAAAATAGTATAAACATAGGCTGCAAACACTCCTTGTATCACTGTCCAGGGGTCAGCATACTTGTGATAAAAGGGGTAAAGGTTGGGCAGCGACACTTTTCCATTTATTCCTTGGACTGGTCTTTATTCATTTTCTTCATTTTCATCCTTCGGTTTTGGAACCAGATTTTAACTTGCCGCTCCGTCAAGTTCAGCAAGCGCGCTACCTCGTGTCGCCGGTCCCGGGTGAGGTACATGTTGAAGAGAAATTCTTTCTCGAGCTCGAGGGTTTGAAACTTAGTGTATGGACATCGCTTTTTCCGAGACGAGCGAGCGTGTAACCAGTTGGCCGATGGATCGTCTGCAAATCAAAACACAATCAGTGTTTCAAGTCAAAATAGTTTGCTAAAGCTAAATAAAACCTACTCTTCGAACTCGAACACACAGGCAGCCTGACTAAAATTATCACACTAAAAGAGCAAAATACACGAAAAAATAAAGTCTAATTATGACATATTATTACAGTTTAGCATGGCATACACACATTGGGTTCTGTAGTGCTCCTGGCAGCTTTTTGTTTCTCAAACATTTGCAATAAGATACCCTCAAGCCCCCGTGTAAGGGCCTAGACATATTGCTTTACTAATACAGCCCCACAGAATTCGGTTTCAAGACAGCTACATAAAACAATTCATGAATTTAATCTCAGTCGTACCTTTGATCCCTGCTAAAGAGGTTCACATTCTCCCCAATCACAGAAGCACCTTGTGCTATCTGTGTCCTATAATCAGGGAACCTCTTGTCGTCGCATGACAAACTAACAAACGCTAGACCGATAGCTTGGATCTAGTGGTTGAGGGTCACGAGCATGGCCCGATGAACTTTACAGGGTTGGTAACTCCCAACAAGCTTCCTTGGATGCAGCCATAGTTCCACCCATGGAAATACTATCTTCTAACACTATGCAGGCCAGTTTTACATCAACGGTCTCGGATATCCAAAATCTTGTGATACAATTACTATTTATATCACAGAAAGGAAGATACCCCCTTCAAGAATGATTAATGCACGAGTCAAACAGCTAGGCTTCGCTAACACGTCTAGGTCTATAGCCTAAAACATTCTTACTTATGCTACAGTTCTAAGAGATTATCTTTAACCATATATTGAAGAGATTCGTGATGATATTCATTAGTGAAAAACATCACCATCTCCGAAATTTTCAGTCTCATTAATAACAATGCCTCTTGGCAGTTGTGTCGTATTATTTTAGTAGTAAATGGGGTTTTCATATTAGGAACCACGTTATTACATTTCCTGCGTTTTGATTGCATCGTATTTCATCTTGACCTTTTGGCACCGTATATCCCAGGGAGCAACATACAACAATTAATGGGTATGTGAGCTCTTCTTGTAACTTAATAAACTTGGGGGTAATAACTTTCTCTCCTTCTCATGAGCAGCACAAAGTGGGACATATAATTCTTAACTTCATTGCTTTTTTTCCCCTACAGTTTATGCTGGAACACCGCCCAGGGCAGGACAATGGGGAGTTGTTTTGCGCACAGTTTCATTCGGGTTTGTGTTGATCGAGCCTACTTCACGAATTACGTTCAATGTTCCAGTCAGTCCGCCTAAATTGAAAACCACTGTTTGTCGAGACATATGCCCATCGAATAGGAATTAAACTATATTTTCACTGTGGTGAGATCTCTCAGTAGAACCTGCGTATTTATGTCGACCATCCACCAACTGTGGATAAATAACATGCTGCCTAAAACTGCGACCGCCTGACACGCGAATAACAAGATTTTTTTTATCTTTTTCCCTCTCTTACATTCACACACACACACACACACACACACAAACACAGACATAGACTCAGACACACAATACAAAATGTATACAATTTCAACAATAAACTCAAAAATAAATTCCTAATACTTTCATATGTGGCTCATGTGGCACGCAAAAGCCAATAAAAGAAACGCCCTCTGTGATGAGCATTGGATTATATAGTCAGTGTAAACAGTGTATAGTGTAAACCTTGCAAAATTCTGTATCAGGTAGCCAACATACAAACATACTGTCTCTCAAACTCCGCTCGCCACATAGGTGGAAAGGCTGAGGCTCTCAGTTGCTTTGTTTGCGTTTTATGACAGCATTAAAAGCTTTACAGACTGTTCACTTCCTCGTTTTATAACTTACTTTGATCTGGTCCTTCTTTGTCCTCGTTACCCTCACAAATATCCTTGTTGTCTTCAAATCCGGAGCCGTGACTGGCATTTATCTCCCGAGCAGAGGAGGATTCCAAAACATACTCGTGCTGTACTCCAATCTTTGGCGGCTCCCCGAGGTGTCCCAGGGGTGACTCCATCTTGACCTGGCTCTGGCCGTCCAGTGGCTCGGTTCTCGGAGCACAGTCGAGCCATGTGCGGAGGTACCGGGTGTCCGTCGAAGGCACGGGCGGCGCTGGTATATATGGATGGTAGACCGCTGGTAAGCCGTTGGGCGTGTGGGGACTAAAAGGACTCCATGATGAACTAAACACAGGAGGCTTGGGCTGAAAGCTACACGAAGGGAATTCGGGATGTTCCCCGGTTCCCGGTTGCCTAGTGTTGGAATACTGTACGTTGGAGAATCGGGCAGCGCTCGGATCTTCCCCCTCATGACTTATGATGGAATCGACATAGTAGTTGCTTAGAGTTCCAGAAATGGACATTCTCGGACATTATACTATGTGCGGTTCATTGAAGGGAAAACATATACCATAGAACTCTGCTTTCCTCTCCAATATGCTGTCTCTACTCGCTCGCCAACAAAGTGGAGCCGGGCTGCTATGCTGTGTGCTTCGAGCGAAATGATTGGTCAGTCTTTTTTCGCGAGCCAGATAAAGAGTCAATGGGGCGTAAATCAATCCGCCAAAGGTCTGCGGGAAGCTTTCCTCCTCTTGCGCTATTCATATTTTCCCCTCTAAATAAACTTTCTCGTGTATGTAATATGCAAAAAGGGAGTGTGTCCACATTCACATCCTAAGATATCTACAACATGTTGGGCAAATATCCATTTAAATTATGTAACCTTTTGACACTACAGATGAAAATGCATGCAAAGCAATTGGACACAAAGTAGTGAGAAACACTTTTTATTCATAATAAATAGATGTATTTCTAATTCTATAGAAAAGCTTTAGAAGAATAATTTCAATGTAACAAGAAATCTCAAAAGACAAAAATACATGAGCCCAAATGGAGACAAATTCATCAGTCTGTCAAGTTCATAAACCTTTATCACGAGTTTGCTGTGTTATTTCTTTTGAAAGATTTTACAGTCCTTCCTATGCTCCTTAACTGTAAACAGAATTTGATCGGGCGTGTGAAGATAATAAAAAGTTTTATTAAAATATTTATAATATTTTTTCTTAAGACGTGTTTTAACAATATACAACGACAACTATATTGTATTTATGAAACTACTTGAACTTTTTGATCGTTTAATACTACAATAAAATACTACATAAGGCAGCTTTGAGTTTTATAGACCTGATATACTGCCTGTGGCGGCGACCATAAACGAGTCTGTAGCATTTAATGTACGCGCTCCCGAGAAAACTTAAGCACAATTTAGACTTATTTGATTCATGAAGAAGCATGTGAACTAAATTTGACATCGTCATACAGAAAATTGGAAAGAATGTAAAGTAAAATGTGACATCACACCCATGATGAAATGCTTTTGTCTTCGTCATCGCCCAACATATACACAATATTACCTGTACACTCGTGTAATTACAACCAGGCCTACTCCCAATTAGGATCAAGTTATTTCAGCAAAGCACAACAATGAAGGCTGTACTTGACCAGTTTTTGTATAGCCTACTTTCGTGACCGATATTCAAGAACGGGCTATGTAAATGTTGTGGAAATGGAGTGGTTACGGTAATATTGTACTATTTGTAGGTCGGGTTTACAATGTTGACTTTAAACTTTTGACTTTAAGAACATACACACATTTAGAAAAAAAAAATTATTTGGCGCTGAGCTATTTTCATGCACACCATTATAATGACAGATATACATGAGGGTCAGTTTCATAAAGCGTACTAAAATGTTATCCCTTACTCCTTTCTTGTGCATTTAAAGTCAGTATAGGGGGAAGAAATTAAACAAAGTCGATTGGGCTTATATCCTTACTTGTCCCTTTTAAGTTGAAGGTAAGCGTTCTTCTATAAAGTTGTGTTTCAGCACTTTAATATGTAGGAATTTTTTCTTGTGCAGAATTAAATCAACAGAAACAGTAAAGTATGTTTTTACGTTTCAATTAAAATACGTCTTCGTGATCACATCTTCCTATGCGGGACCACCTACTCCGCTCCACTGTGTATCTCGTAGAAAGTCGCTTCTGCTTGCCTTTTTCTTGCATCATGTTCAGTTCTATAAGGCATATTCCTCTTTTGATAAGCAGCTGTTAACATTCTGAAAGGACAAAGTTTACATCTTCTTAGTCTAAAATCTGATTACTTGTACGATTACTACTTAAAAAGTTAATTTCTGATCTGCAGTAAATAATTAGTGGAAATGTATTTGTCTTTGTGGAAATGTTTTTATATTATATTTGATAATATAATATAAACATTACATATTATCAAATATAATATAATATAATATAATATAATATCCACTATCACCTACCCATGAACAATGATAGCAATTATTAGAGGAGTTCATTAGGTTTTGCTGTAGCTTACTACAGGCAACAAAAAGTACTGCAATTTAGTAATGTGGAAGCATAAATTAAACGCGGTGTCTGTAATAGCAACTAAAGTCACCACTCAAACACAGTAGGTCTATGTATAAGGATTTTTCATGCTTTTAATAGGAATAAACAACAACAGCAGCAAGAACCAACAAGCACAGCAACAAGAACCAAGAAAACAGAAATAACAGCAGGAATAACATAATCAACAACAACAACAACAACAATAATATTAATAATAATAATAATAATAATAATAATAATAAACGCCGTCAGTTTACCAGACTTTAGTAATGTGCTATTACAAACTACACCGGGGTGCTTGTAATTAGCAATTGCTTTTATTGCATAGAACCTTTATATAACATGCCACTTCAATAATTTACGAAATTTTAACTGACAATACATATTACAGCTGAAAATACATTAATGAGACATATATGAGACAAATACATATGGGATTGTGTATTATACGTGTTAAAAACCAGGCCTGGACAATTCCCCGTGTAAATATAAAGAGAAATTGTGTTTTGACTGGGTAGATTTACAACAGCTGCGTGACGAAACGTTCATAAAATGTATTATGTTTGTAAATGAACTAATGATTGTAAAGGAACGGGCTAGATGAATCAGCTTAGGCCTTAGTGGTGTTCTCAGCGCAACAGGTCACCTAATATCCACAAGACGTTAGCTTTGCTACAGACAAACGCAAAATTAGGGATACAATTTTGTATCGGCCGGATTAAGATCATGTAAATACAGATCCTTACGGCAGTGCACTGCTGTGTCTCCACTGGAGTTATCAAGTCAGTTTCCGGTTCCCGTGTTATTAAACGTCCATCACAACAACACGAAACTACTTAAATGACACACTAGCTTTCCCTCTCTGCGTTCAACCGCGAAACTCTGGACGCATGCCAGCAGACAGGGAGAAGCACTTGAATTTCAACATAGTTGGACTACTGTAGAAAAATCATGCATTATAAGCGTAGATAATATAAATGACATAACTAGCAGAAATCATATCAAACATTGATGAAACACATTGTCACGGAGAACGTTACGAGTAGGCATTATGTTATTCGGTTAATTTATGATGGCAAATTCAGTTCATTGTTCTCAGCAGCTGCCCGGTATAAAGTAATTTAAATTCAAAAGCACACCCGGTCCTTTGACTTCAACAACCTAGCTTGGTGATAAAAAGCGACTCTATTGCCCCGTTAAAAAGGGGAGCCCTACTTAGCCAATGACGTTAGGAACTGTGGATTCTTAACATTGCGGTTCCAAAACGCACAGACGACGTGGTCTCTCGCTAGATAAAAGGGGACACAGCTGTATTTTGCGAGTAGATTTATTTCTTAACCCCCCAACTATTCAGAGCAACTCCGAAGCGATAGAAAATAGACAGAATATGATTATAAAATATAGTTATTGAAATTTAAAAATAGTCATGTAAGGTATTGTAAGGATTGCTTGTCTGAAAATAGAGTAATGTCGTGGGTCATAACTCGGTTTGATGTCAGAAATGGCATACTATGGAGTTTTCGGGCATCTCCTTCCCTTGCAATTATAGAAAAGGGCCATTCTGTCCTTCCTCTCGAAGACATCACAAACTAATAATACCCATGTTTCTGTTGCCCGACCGTTTTTATAGTACTTCAAAAAAAGCCATTCTAAAATGCTCTGGAAAAAAATCCTTTACAAGTAGAATTAATAAATCATTCTTCTGTTTGCAACTTGACTTTTGAACTTCGGAAGGTTATATTTTCGAAAGCTTGAGGAAGGGTTTAACAACCATTCGCGAAAGAGCAAAATCACATGCTGTTCGTACACTTAAGAGTAGCCTGTATTATGTTCTTTAGTTTATCACGATTTAGATGTAAGAAATGTTCTTTGCGTTTCTCACATGTATTAATTCCACGTCGTTGAATTGTGATTTAAGCCAGATTCGTTATTATAGATTTGAACAGAAACATATCAAAACTTTTGCTGAGTCACATCAAACACATCAAAGGGTAAATTAACTTTTCAGGGTATGTATATTATTTTCATGATCACTTATTAACATTTTTATTCAGAAATTCCACTTTTCGAACGTTACCACTCACCAGAAGCAACGAAAACTATAATTTGTCTTGAGAAGAAAAATTTGTCTTATTTCTTTGTAAAAAAAAAATTTTTTTAATTAAATTAAATAAAAAAATTGTAAATAGTTCAAGTGATAGATGATAAGTGTATGTTGGTCCATGAAGGTCAGCGTCAAAAATGCAAACATCGAAAATGTTTTGTCTATGCTGAGAAATTGTCGTTCCCCAACAAGCATCCACAATATTTCACGAGAGGCTGCTGTTGTTGTATTGGGTACATTTGTTGGGTACATGGTTAACATATTCAGTCGACGTAATCAACAAAACCTGTAGGGACATGGGTGCAAGTGTCCCTCGTTCTGTATTCACTTGTCTTTTTTCAGCTTCATCCTGCGATTTTGAAAACAGAATTTAACCTGGAGACTAGTAGGGTTGCCACTACGATTGATCTCTAGGCGGCACTGTCGAGTGAGAAACATAGAAAAAGAATTAGTTTTTAATTTCCAGGATTTTGTGTTGGGTGTTGGGACATCGCTTCTTCCTCCCTGCTTTTTCCGACAAAAACAACGGCTTTTAGCGTTCTCGGAGATCACGTATTCGAAAAGAAAGAGAATAAACTAGAACTGGCAGGAACTCTTGAACAGAAAAAAGCACAATTCTCAAATCGAAAGAAAGAACGTCTAGGCCAAAGACCTCATTTCAAAGCTTTTTCCAATAAGGCCAGTGTCTGTGCAAACCAAATCAAATACACCGATATAATATGGTTCAGTGTTTAATATCCGAATGTATACACAGTTCATTTTTATTCAAAATATAACGCTGATATATCATATCATAGAACCTTCATCTTTAGAAACCATTCTAATAACTTAAATATGATATTTGATATTTCCTATACCAAGTTGGAAAATAAATAAGGTCGATGAATGGATATCTTTGGAACTGTGACATAAATTACTTTAATCAACCACACAACGTTTGAGTACAAATTCGCAAATGCAGGTTTAGGTCGCGTTTCTAGAGTAGTTTAAAAATATATATTTTGGTTTTGGAAAGTAATAATTGCATAAAGGTTGTGATGTAAATGAATGAATGTATACCTATTCTTCCTCAGCTGAAAAAAAGCTATTGTTTAAATAAAACCCTACTCACTTTATATAAATTCATTTCCACTATGTAATTGCAGAATATAGTTGACAGGAAATTATCTGTAATTTCTCTTTTTTTCCATTCGCTAATAATTTATTTTGGTTCTTAACTATACTAACTTTACATGGAGAGTAACAATCAATTAGCCACTGTCTTGTGTGTAATCCTATGAGGTTATTTTGTGCTAAGCATTGTGTAAAAATATCTATTTAGTCTGTCTAACAACCTTCATAAAATTAAATAAATACTTGAATGTTTTGATTAGCAAGGACCGTGTTATCTTCAGTGTTATCGCTTACACGATTGTTTACCCACCTCTCTCATCTCATCTCTGGGATATTTACCGTCCACAGAAATGCCTTTAAAGCGTTTGGCTATAAACAAGACGAATCTGTAGAATCAGCTTGGCTTTGATTCATGTGTACTGTGGCGGTGATAGTGCTTCTGCTGTTACTACTTTTGCTCCGTTAGCTTGGGCATGCTGTGCAGTCGAAAGCAAAGGTGCGGATACTAGGTTTGCTGTCAGACTCCGAGAAAGGCCGCAAATGGAAGCACAGGTTGAACAACAGATGGGAGTGGGTAAGTAGTTTCCAGTGTAACGGAATGAACAGAAATAGTTCACAAAGCCCATCTCTGTGAGTCTGGAGTCCAGGGTGAGATTGGAAGAGTCGTTTTCTCGCCTTGCGCTGAAGGGACACGCCCTAACCTGAAAAGCATGGACTCAAGCTCAAAAGCAGGACTCAAGCTCGATTCTTCCCAGTTCTCAGATCCACGGTGGACTTGGTGCCGCGAAAGAGCCATAACAACCCTCTACCGATAACAGATAATACGGTTTTCTTGTCTGAAGTGCTGCCGGCTCTGATACGACGGCCCAGTTATTCTGCACGACAGTCCGTGTCAGGACAGGCATCTTGCTGTGCCATATCCAAAGGTCCCTGACTCGTGGAAAAAGAAAGAGGTAAACACGTGGCCGCGAAAACAGATCTTTTAGCGCATGACATGACTGCGATATATTTTTGTGAAGGCGAAAGTGTTATCCCTGGTTTGTTTTCCAGCCAACTAGGGGCTCACACGTTTTCTCATCCGCAGAGCCCAATAGCATATGTGGTTCTAGGGCAAACTCCTCCCATTGCACAAGTGCTTCATCCAAACCAAGCTAAGCTTTCAGACTTTCATTTATGTACACACACACACACACACACACACACACACGCACACACACGTAATATACTGTACCTGATACCATCAGAATTATCCGTATTATTAAACAATCTTTGTTGAAGGAGTTAAAGGAACCCATGCAACACTTATTGTAAAATATTGTGTTCGTGTTTTTTATTACAATCATAAAATGAATGTAATAGCAAGTTGATGTTTGAAAGAAAGATGGTTAGGTTATATGTTATGATAAATCGTAACATCTTATAGAAAAATACTAAATACAGTTTTTTAATCTCCACTTTTGTGTGTTTTCTACAAAAGACTAGACGTTTCTGTCTCTATGCCTGGCCCGAGCTGCAGCCCTGCTCAACAATGGACTGGGCAAACTTCATTAACACAAACCCACGCACTGCTGTAACCCATGCACTGCATCCTCACTAATGCAAACTCTCTCAGACTGTATATGATACAGTATTATTTTGCACATATAGTTAAATTTGCATATACTCAGATGTCCACAAATCTGTTTAATCTGTACATACTGCTCATCTGTACCTAATGCCTTTTGCACACACTGTAGAGTTGTATATACTCATCTTTATTTATCTCTGCATATTTATCT
>JAOUQW010000023.1:16663662-16678787 GCA_028565825.1 Olivaichthys viedmensis | reverse complement strand
AAAATAAAAATGTGCAATGTACAATAATGGAATGAAAGAACGAAAGAAGAGCTGTACAGATTGTGCAAACAATTAGTAAAAGAATGTGATCACTGAATTAACAAACAAAACAAAACAAAACAATGCACACCAACAAACGTTAGTAAATATGGCCTTTAGTGTAGGCACAATCCTCTTTGCACAGAAGAGAAGGCGACTGAATTAAAGGCTACTTTGTAAGATACAAAACTTTAATTAGTACCAGTTTTACAGATACGTTAAACAAACACAAGCCTTCGCCAAACAATATTGTGTGGAGAAAGTCCAGGCATTCTGCCCACGATCGGTGGGCAACATGACATGTGGAATATGGTAAACACAATGTATTGTAAACAAGCACAAAAAGAAAGGACATAAAGGAAAAAGAAAAGAAAAGAAAAGAAAATGGAAAAAATGAAAAAAGAGAGATAGGAAAGAGACAGGGCTGTAAAACGCACAAAACTGTGGGTTAGCAGTTCCATGCAGTTACTGCATAGGCCCTATGTGTAATATAGGCTACTATTATACTAATACTAATGCTACTAATACTATTACTATTTTAAGCAATTAGATCCAATATTTATTTTCACCTAAAACTGGGGGAAAGTGTTTTTGATTCAAAGCATTTTGTTTCAAATGATTACAAAAACAAATTTACCCAAACCAGTAAGCCTAAAGTTTCCTTAATAGAATGGCATTGTTGGTTAAGGAATGCTACAGTTTAAGGGTGACATGTGAAGAGAGTAAAGTAATAGGTGAAACAATTCCAAATAAACAGATTTTGCTCATGTAGCAATGATAATTTGAGAGCAGGAGAATGGATGCTGTTGCTAGGGTAATCCAGATTAGAAGATGGTTCTTGTATATTTAAAATTAAACCGATTTTCATAAGATTAATAAAAAGTGAATATTTCAATGTTCAAAATAGTTGTTTCTTGCCACAGAGTCTATGCAGTAGATGTTAGTACTGTATTTTTAAAACCATGTCTGAAGACATTTTCACGATATGTATTACGATATTTATTTTTTCTGATGTTACTAGCAAATTGTACAGAGGCCACAACGCACCAGAAATACAGTAGTGCCACATTCTAAAACATGCTTCTAAAAGCGCTACGTTTATTAATTTTGCTTTATAGGCCATATATGTTTTTATTCTTTTTTTAAATGAAGCCTATTTGTCATTGACTTATGTTAGGACTGTTTGAGATTATGTGCTTCTAATATTCGCTTCTAGAGATCAAATACATTCCACTACAAACATTGTAATTGCACTGTAATTTATTTAAAAGAAAGCAAAAAACAATACTAGTCTTTTATTATCAAAGCATGTTGATCAGTTAAAGCCACCCTAAACTTTACAAAACGTGTTTTAATAATTAAATTAAATTAATGATTAAATTAAATTAAATTTGAGTGAGCACACTGGTCAGAGTGCAAAAATGGTCTCTGCAGCAGTTTTGCCGCGTTCTTTTAAAAGACAGGGGTGAGATGAAAATATCATTGGAAAATCTGAGTTAGTATTGAACACGTGACAGGAAAGTGTTATTTCTCACAAAATATAAAAGTTTATCATGTTCCAGCAAGCCAATTCAGGCTATTTAACATGGCTATGTGTTAGGGTATTTCTAATTTACTTGTTCATAGAGAAAAAATGTGCATTTCTGTTTTTTGTAGAACTGAAACATCAGGTAATGTAGTAATTAATACAGAAGACAGTTTTCAGTGACTTTTGTCTAGTGAGCTCCTGTTTCATAATGTATGCATGCACGAGGTCCCTAAAATGCTTCTTTCCTCCATTTATACAGCTTATAAAACTGTCCCAGAATAACTAAGGGATGTTGTCCCACTAATATGTTTCTAAATCGGGAATGAATGAATGAATGAATACATACATACATAAATGTTTTACCAATTTATTAATTCTTTACTGGTACAAATATGGCACACATACAATTGCATTACAATTAGGAACATCTATATTTGTAAAGGTTTTCATTCATCCAGGTCATGATGAATGTCTCGTAGTGGTAAGTTTTAGTGGCTGGACTTGCATTCTGGCGTTCTTTTCTATACTGTTCCGATATTTTTTGAGCAAGAAATGAACAGGGGTGCGTTTCCCGAAAGGTTCATAACGCTAAGTACTTCGTTAACTTCATCTTAAGAATGTTCTTTAATTAACGAGCGTTTCCCGATACCCTTTTTAACTAAAGTGGTACGTAAAGTCGTTCGTAAATTAACGAGTACCCCGACCCATTCGTTATTCACTAAGTACTTCTTTATTTAGATCTCGCGTGCAGTTCTGCGTCAAAAAGGCAGAGGCCGCTAATTTCGGTTAAAAAAAACCACTTTGCTCAAACTAAGGATTATTATTATTATTATTAATCCTATTATTATTCCCGGAATTAATTTCTATCCTCTTGTAGTTTGATCGTTATGCTTTTTAATTCACTCTTCACCTAACTAAAATAATTATTAGGCAAGTCTGTAGCTCAGTCGGCCACATAATGACTTTACCAATTAAGCTCACATGTTGATTGTTGAAATAAATAAATGTGGGAAGACAGGTGATGATGATTATGCAACAGCAGTGGAGATGTGAATCAGAGGTGCCGTTTCAGACTACTGAGGGGTCCACAAAGTGGAGCCGTTTGTCTTCATGCTGCTGCTCCGTGCATTCAGTGACACAGTGCTGTTGGGCCATGCACAGACTACATAAAATCTTTAAAAGGAAGTTGGGATAGCGTGTATGAAACAAAAATATGTTTTTATGCCACTGGAAATATCCCTATTGTAGGTTTAGTGGATGGGACACTCATCCCTATATGCACCCCCAGGCTCTTGAATGTGCACGTGAGCAAGACAGTTGGTACCATTATTGAAGGCTTTTATTGTTGTGCCTCTAAGAGCAACTTGCTTTGTATAAATCTCCAATTTTGCTTTTCATATTAATTCTGATTTTTCCTCATAGCGCCCCTCTTGCTGTTGAAACCTCTCTCTTCATATAGGCCTATCTTAATTGCAATTTTAAAGGATAAACATCATCTTTTCTTTTAGCACCTGGTTGCCATTTTTGGCGGAAATCACTGCCCGTTTAACTGTGGGAGCTGCAAACACAATATCTGTGCAATGCCATTCCCATTTTTCTTTTCCGCCCTGCGTGACAACTTGCCGCTAGATCTCCACCTGAAAACAAAAGTCATTTCTGTTGTAAATTGTTGATTACGCTTACGTCTGTCGTCAGCCATTAAAAAATATTGTCTATCGGCGTCTATTTATACAGTTGCGGTGTTTAATCCATATATAGAATTTACCTCCGGACTGTGAACAAAGTGTGAACCATCGACTTGCGATGCTTTTTGCCAGACTCGGTTGGGGGCGTAGTGAACAAAGAAGCACTTAGAACTCGTTCGTTAAAGCTCTGTTAAAAAAAAGACTTTCGGGAATCACTCGCAACGTACGTCCGTCCTTCGTTAAGTTGTTCGTTAGTCACTAAGATTCATCGTTTTCGGGAACTCACCCCAGATCAGAAGATTAGAATAAAGTGGAAGTTTTTTTTTTTTGTTGTCAGATGACCAATCGTCCTTATAATATAATTATTGGAATGTACAGTAGGCGTCCATCCTACTGTACATTCCTACAATCATGTTCATTAAGGGAGTTCATTTTTTTCCGGAAAATCTCTCGATTTCCTGCTTTCACTTACTAGGCGGGGGCTTTCATAAGGTCCAATTTTATAGAGCGACGGCAAGATTTTGCTGTGGTTGACCGTTAAAGGTTACTCGGATGAGCTTAATGAACAATGACATGAAAAGAGCATGAAAGTATACCATGGCACTTAGCAATACCTGGATCTGTACATATACATTCTTTACACAATTTTGGTACTTAGCGCTAATTAGTTATTAGAAATGAACAAACAAACAAACAAACAAACAAACAATAAATAAACAAATAAATAAATGTTAATATGAAGCAATAAGTCATATTGTAAGTGGACAAAATTTCATTTTTACCTAGTGTCCATTCTTCACAGGTTATTTACAGTATACAGAATGCGTCTGCTTCTTAGTACATAAAATTATCTCGTCCAAAGACCATATCAGAATTCGTTTGGGTTCGACTCACGATCTATCAAATAGGGCATATAGCAGTACGTACACCACACGTAAATGGACAGACAGATTTGCATCTCAGATCTCAATGTTAGCACTTTGGCCTACATGTGTTATTATAAGTTCCCTTGGTTGATTCGTTCGTTTGTTAAATATCTGATTACGGCAAAAAGGCAAGAAAGCTGCACAAGTAATCTGCAGAAAACCATAAACTTCCAAAATGAACGAACAGGATGAATGACTAAATCACAAAGCTAAAGGTTCCCTCACATCCACAGCAAGTACTGCGTCAGATTAAAAACTGAAATCGCATCATTTGTTTGTAAATGCTACTACTACTACTACTACTACTAATAATAATAATAATAATAATAATAATAATAATAATAATAATAATAGCTACACAGTGTAATTAAACAAGGACAACAGTTTTGGAATATATCCAAATATATATTAATCATATTCATTTGGCTCACGGCTGATTAAAAAATCCAGTAATCTATTAATAATCGAATAACAATTTAATGTTTACAATCTAGCATTAATGCTAGAACAATGATGCTATATTGTACACTATTAAACTAACTTATTTAGAATTTAGAAGATAAAGCAATCGTTCAAATCTATCCCAAGCTACTTGGTTGTTACTTAGAATTGAGCTGCAATCTTTTTACAGTAAGCTATCCAAAGATATAGGTATAGGGTAATGATAATGTTGTGCAGAAAGAAGGACGCTTTCGCTGTCACCACTTGGACAGGTGTTAGCCTTTACTCTTTTATTATTTTACATTCTCTTTCCGTTATTGTCTGAGCAGTTAAATCAACGGTTATCGTACACTGTAAAGACTGGCGGTATTGTTAGAATGTGATGATGCTTCTATGTGTCCAAAATATTCCACCTATTGGAAGATAGGCCTGGCACTGCATACAACACATCTGGAAAAGTCTAACCGCAGGGCAATGTAAGGTTGCCAAGTGCCATTACATTAATAAACTTCAGTTTCAGTCAAGGAAGACGGGCTGGCACCGACTCAAAAAATCTTTTTTTCTGTGATTCAAACACACACACACACACACACACACACGCAGGAGGGAGAGCATGTCGAAGTTTCAGGAATTAAAAGGTGATCGAGACGAGACGCTAAACAGAAAAGCCATATAACCGGTTTATTTACCGGATCTAGCAGAAAGAGAAATGTCATGTACTTGCCAGTCGTAGTGCTGTGCTAAGTTTTTATCTCTATTTGCCTAGTAGTAATTACAGGGGTCGAAAATAATTAAGGTTTCTTGCTGATCAAAAAGAGCAAGCTAAGCCTCACCTCAGTTTATTCATGTCTTTATTAATTGAAATATACATGCACCTGTCGAACCCAGTGTATGTCTTGCCATACCCAGGGAAGAATCTGATCTAAAATAAATTCTGATTCTGATGCCAATCATCAAAGTGGAGAACACTCTAAAAAGTTAAATCGCATTAGACCGACCAACTTCTAAATTATGTTGATGAAGAATATGTGTCCATTAATTACTGATATTGGATTAATGCCACCCTTGCGACATGTTCAGCGCCAAAGCCATGTCAGCTCCAATCATAACATGAACAGATCAATACATAGCTGTAAACATATGCCTGGTTTGGTTGATCAAATTAATCCAGGTGTGTCTGAGCCTATTGTTAAAGCGCCAGCGCTATTTTATCACCAATGCGCGACATCTGTTTCAAGTCTTGGCGGAGCCTACACCGACCCTGACACGTGAGCAAATCTGAAATGTAGAACAATACAAAACTCAGCACATCATATAAAGAATCGTGAGTTTTAACACAAGGTGCATGAAACCGTGCTCCAGCATTTGTAAATAAGGACAGAACACAGAATCTCTAATTACTAGACTAAGTATAAACCCTCATGAGGATCTACGGTTGCTGCATGGGACAGTCGACAGCAACGTTAATTGAAGAAAGAGATGCAGAGACGTACTTATCCTGCCATTTAGCGATGCAACACCCAGCAAGCTATAATTAAGCATACTTTTGTAAAGCAAGCGCGCTATTTATTTCATATTCAAGAATTATATGATCGGTCTAATTCAGTTTCTCCAGCCTGTGAAATAAATTAATGACTCAGACGTCAATGTACAACCGAGAGAAATTATGTCCGCAGATAAAACTTTATTCTGTAGAACGAATACGCAAGCTAACTATTGCAAAACACGGTTTAGTATGTCTGTTAGATATCAGGCAGTTTTACATTTCCTAATCGGCTTAATTGGGAAATACCGTATATAGAGTCAGAAATATATACAGGGAAAATGAAAATTATGCCCGTTTTGGAATAGCAAGTTGTTTTAGACGTTTTTAATTTATCAGAATTACTCAGATAGTCTATAAACATTGGAACACTATATATTGGATTTGTGGGTTGTATGTAAATAGGCAATTAAGTACCACCGAAAAGCTAAACGCTGATTCCAAATGTTAGGCTATATGACCTCTCAGACTAAATCCACGATCTAAAACACGAGCTATTTTACACAGAAACTAATGAGAAAAACTTCCACCTAAAGATTTTTTCTTTTTCCACTTTAACTGATGATGGTTGATGTTGAATTAAATGTTCATTTATTTATGCATCGTTTTCTTTTTCCTCATCTCTCACAATTTCTTCAGCATGCACAGCTTTATTATTTTAAATTCACACCTCCACACCACGCACGTTTCATGACACATGCGTCTCCTTTAACCGCCATGTCGTTCAAAACAAAATTGATCCACAGAATTTGTGTCTACTCAGCTACGATTTGCGGACATTAGAATTCTAATGATTGACTTCCAAAAATATAAACATCAAACGCTGCGGAACAATCACTGTTGGCCTCTCTCTCCGGGGAAGCCACTGTGACAGTAAGCAAAGGGAGGTCTAACTTAATTCTCCATAACAAAAGTACAAAGGCAGGTCGGAGACCAAAGAAATGTAACACCTCCTCTTGTCCGCGCGCCGAAGTGGCGCCGCGGCGGATTGAGCGCGTCTCTCATTAGTGGAAGACGGGACAAGCTGGGAGAGAGAACACATAGAGGGAGGGGGTGGGCACAGACTACAAAAACAACTCATCGTTCCCTCTTTAAACGAACTTGGCTCGGGTCTACAAATGTGCCAAAGCAAGGAAAGCAACAAACTCTACTTACTTATTTAGGCGCTTTAAGGCAGCAACTTAATAATAATAAAAAAAAGACTACATTTCGGAAGTACCTGGACTAATATCCGCAGGCTTCTCCTCAGTTCTGTTCAGAGGTCAAAGTTCAGGCGGGAATTATTCGAGGAAAATGTGTAAGTAAAACTCTGCGGCTCTTTTACTTGATTTGTGCGTCATTAGCTAAGAGAACAACTAACACCTACAACAGATTGAAAAACGGCTACGTATTGTTGGCAACACTTTTCAATTACATGCTCAAACGATAGTTGTTTACCGCTGTGCACCAAATTTTTTTTTTTTTTACAACATAAGGCTGGACATACAATTCAAGTTGGGGCGCCAGTGTTAAGTTATTGGATGCTGAAAGTGTTTAGATATTACTCAGATATTACAAAGATATTATGCTCGAGTCCATGCAATGTGTTTGTTGGCCTCATACATTTAAAACTACTAAGACCGCAGCTTTTTACTTGTTTATTAGATCTTCACATCTTCTGATATCTATCCAGGAGTAGCTAAATTTCATTATTACAATCGACTTTCTTTACTTTTCAGTGGCAGAGGGCAGGGAGTCCCCAGTCTCTTCTGTTGCTCATGCCGATATTGATAATGGGGAGGAGGAATCGTGCTCGCGCATGGCGCTGCTAAACGGCATAGACCAGAGTCGACGGCACCGAACCGCTTTCACGCGGGAGCAGCTCGCGCGCCTCGAACAGGAGTATTGCAAAGAGAGCTACGTGTCCCGGGCCAGACGGTGCGAGCTGGGGGCGGCGCTCAACCTACCTGAAACTACCATAAAGGTATTCGTGGTTGAAAATATGCACTTAAAAATATGCATTTTTTATTGCCAAAAATAAAAAAAAATTGACATTTTGTTTTGTATTCTAATGGGCTGATTCTAAACTCTGTCAACTACAAAAATAACCCATTTGCTAGCTCCAAAGGTCTGTGAGTGTTACATTTTACATTGGAGAACTAAGAGATAGGATACGCTATTACACTCCTCTTGTGGTGATCATCTTTCCTTCATGTAATTGCAGGTCTGGTTCCAGAACAGGCGGATGAAGGATAAGCGACAGCGCCACAGTCTGAGCTGGCCTCACCCATTGGACTCAAACCTGTGCGCCTTCATGGTGAGCCAGGCAGTGGCAGGGATGCCATATCCGCTGATGCCCCACATTCCCCTGCAACTGTACTCTCACCTGGGTGTGGCAGGTATTCGGCCTCTCTCCGGTCTGTCTAGTCCCTACAGTGCTGCCAGTGTGAGACCACTGGACACTGTGCGCCTTCCACACTCGCCGTATACCAGTCTGGGTGGGCTTCCTTCTCCAGTTTTCTACCCTCCAGTGCCCACAATGCAACATCCTCCAGCATGTCCTTGCCTTTACTGCCTTCACTGGTCTCCACCAGATCAAGTGTGCAAAGCTATAGGGGGATTCAGCCTTGGGATGAGTCTAGCCAGCAGCTCAAAACCCTCAGTTGCACTATTAGATTGCAGAGAAGAAGTATATTTGCCCCAGTGAACACAACACTTCATCTTACATCTTACATCTTCCTTTCAGTCATTACCCACCCTCTTCCTGTCTTAAAATCCCAAATTTAACACAGGTGATGATGTTTAATGAAAGTCTTTTGAGTAGACATGTATTAGATTAGGGCTAGAATTAAACTCTACAATAAGGCAAATCTTCAGGAGGAGGATTGGTGATCACTCATCTAATTCTTGTACAACTGCATCAGCACAATCAAATCTAAAGCAAATATAATGCAAATGCAAGAACACTGACTTACCTATGGTGCACAGATGTTATACTGTATTTTTATTTTGGAAAAGTTCTAAGGAAAAATATTTTTATGACTTTAAAAAAATAATAAAGTAATGATTTGTTATTTACTTGTCGTTTACAAAGAAAGCTGCTCTAAAACGCGGTCTTAAAGTAACCAGTGTATATATTCACTTCTTAAAAAGCTCTATGACAAACAAGACTATTAAAATATTTATGACACAATTTTGTATACATTATTTTATTTTTTTTACTCAAGATCTCAAAATTTGCTTAATTCTTACACCAACATTGTGAAATTAAATATAAAGTGTATAAAAATAAAATAAGGAAAAAACCAAAGATATTCTGATAAAAGATGTTGTCCATGTGAAATGGCTTGCATACTTTTATAATGACACATTTTATAGAAAAAAAAAATATCTATAGAAAATCTTATGCACATTTGAAGGTATTCTTCATTCTAGACCTTCAACCCAGACAGTGGCTAAACTAAGAGACACTTATCAAAATTACAGATACCATACCACACTAATCCTGTCATTATAGCCAACGCTAGACATAACCCACTGCAGCATGGTCAAACATGCCTTAATACAGAGACCAACCAGACAAAACAGGAGGTGGACAGTCTGAGACAACTAATCCCCAAAGAGGTTTTGTGCTTTATCTAATGATGAGCCAAAGTCATATACTGAGGGCACTGTATACTGAGATGCAATTCTATTTAAACTCATACTCAACTCATAATTTGGAGATGTGCTTGCACAGCCCCAATAAGGAATTGCAGAAACAATGCCACAGTCATCCCAGGATGGATTCTGGTAACACTTTGGTAATTCTAAAACATGGAACTGACAGGTCACAGAAAAGGTCATATGGATTAGACCGCCTACCATGGTCCAGGTGTGTTAGCTTACTTGAGCTACACCTGTTACCAGTGATTTATAATGCAGATGAGCTGTTTCATCTGTAACTAAGTTAAAATGAACCTCTTCGGTTGGGTGGTTTGTATTATCAACATTCAGTTTGGGATCATGGCATTAAGGGGCATCACTTTTAGCGGGTTTTTAGGGTTTTATGAGGTGTGCTTTCTGATTCAATCCAAGCTTATGTGGGTGAATGCCTTAATATCCTCCATGCCTTTTAAGCCCTTTCCTCATATTTGTTGCTTACCAAGAAAAGACTGCCCACCAGATACCGCAAAAAATAAAATGTCATCAGTTATGAATCTGTAAGATAAACTCAAAAACTGAAATTGTGAATCTGTGAAATTATGAATCTAAAATAAATCATATAAATGCAAAATAGAGTTAGTGTTGCTTTTGCATTATTAACTCCTGGTAAGCACATAGTAACATTTGTATAGGTACATGCTGACAGTTGCACTGACAGTTTCACATAATATCAGCTTATCATTCCCATACAGAAAAAGCTGTGAATGAAAATGCTTAATACTTGTACTAATATTATTCTAGGAGAATTTTTAACTTTGATAGATGAAGACTTACACTGACAGTTGTTCTCTCTTTGATTACCTGGAACAATATGTAGAAAACCATCCTGGTCCAAGTTAAACAATAACTCAACAGGTGACATTTGCAGTAAATAAGCTTATGGGTTGGAACTGAAGTAAAAGGGACGGTCTTCTCCATGCAAATTGTGAGAATTGTAACTAATTGGTACTGACTGTAAAAAAGGATTGTTTCTGGAGGTAGTGAGAAAGTTGAATGAGCACAGCAAAAAGCTTTCTTTTGTCTAGAGAACACCACTATGTGATATTTACAACATCCTGCTGCTAATACAGCCTTGGCCCTGAAGGGACTCAAGAGGTGGACTTGTTGAATTGAGTCCTAAATCAGCCTCCATTCCTAATTCATGTCTAATGCACTTCATTTAATACACAGTAGATCTAAAAGGAAAAGCTACATATCATAAAGCATACAGTCTTCATAGATGATTTTGGCAATAGTTGTTGTTCCAAGTTCCCTTATCTTTTTAGAGAATCCAATTCAGAATGGTTTCTAATTGCCATACAATATACGATAACCATCGAGAGCTACTGGTTTGGATACTGTGAGATTAGCCAGTGAAGCTAACGCTAAATGTAAAACTAGCTAGCTAACTAACATTACAATTTGTTTACTGTTAAAGCATTAAATACGCATATAAATAATGTTAAAATGGTTTTGTGCAATATTTTCCACAGTATCGAATAAGGATGAGCCGACAGGGAGAGTGAGCGTCAGGGCTACCTGCTATAGGTGAATGAGGAAACACGAGAAGCGTCATAACCTGACAGTAGGATTGAAATATAGTTGTTTATCAGCTAGTTCTAACCCTTAATCATGTTCTGGGGATTCAGTGCAGCTAGGCTATATATTGTTAGATTTAGGATGGTCAAACCCGACTCTTACTTCTCTGTACCCCGCATACAAGTTTCAGGCAATCGTAATGCAGTGGTGATGTGATGTGACAGGAAAAGTAAAATCCCTTACTAGCTAGTATAGAATCCCCAGTAACTGGTTGAGACGGTTTCTGTTGGCACTATATTTATTACATGGGAATAATTTTTCTTTTTGAAGATTGATTTTAAGGACTCCTTCCCTGTGGAAATGTTAAGTGCTGAGTGTTCATGTGGGGCTGGAACAGCACTATGCAACCACAATGTTACTGCTCTACCAGACAGCATATTACTGGCAGCTGAACATTCCAGCAGTACCCCCAGTCCTGAGTTGCACAGAAACCAAGCAATGCTGGCACAAGCCAAGAACAATAGTAAGTATGTGAGCATCCAATAGGATAACCGTTAAGAAAAAGACAGGAAGCTATTCAATGGCAATTTCGATTACTTTTATTTAAAAGGGTGTGAAACCAGGCCGGGTCAGTGACATGGTGGTATTATCTGCTAAGCCAAAGCTGCGAAACCAAAGCCAACTGTTGTAGATAGTGTAAGGTAATTCAATTTGAATTGTATAGTTTTAACAATAGACATTGTCTCCAAGCAGCAAGGTAATATTTACCATTTAATGCTATTTTATAGCTTATTGTACAACATTGTTATTAGTGACAATATATTTTCTACATTAATGTATATTTTCCCACTCTATACCTTTGGTTGTTTAATTTGTAAGTACCTTTTTGTGTTCTCAAACCTCAGTGCAGACGTTTACTTTGTTGTATTTCGATGTGTGACTATTTACTATATTTATGGATTATATATTGTTTACATAGGAGTACACTTTATAAAGGAGTGCAGGTGGAGCTACCTGATCCTGATTTCCTTAAAGTGGCAGAGGCATGCAGTGACTTCCCAGCAGACATCACTCTATTCATCACCACCTTGGCAGTCAGTGGAGAAGTCCCACTGGTTGACTCAACTTTTGTGAAAGTCAAGGCAGGTAGCCGCATCTCCTACCAGCAGCCATTGCCAGAGAGTTAGCATGTTATCTTTCACCCAGATGCTCCGATTCCACCACCTCTACCGCTTGACGATGACAGGCTGGAGCCTACCACGTGCCAGTTTGTGTGCAGTCTACAGCAGCAACATCATCTACACTTCCATGAGACCACACTGGATATGACTAGAAAAATAGAAGTTGCTTTAAGGGAGCAGAGCAACTCTGTTCAGTGGCACCGTGTCAGGAGGCCAAGAGTCACATTCTCCCACTTCAAAGAGGTTTGCCATGTCTGAGGTCGGAGCGCAGCAGAACATCTTGCTGAAAGGAGCCGAAGGGGGACATGTCAAACAGCAGCGATAAGGAGGGGCCTAGCATTGAAGCCTGTTGTCATTCAAGAGTATTGTCAAGCAAAAAATGTCAACTTTTGGCCTTGTGGATGTCCCCTGCTTAGGAGCGTCTCCTGATGGCATTGTGTTTGGCGCGGCTCAGTGCCCACCCTTTGGCTAGCTGGAGAGTGCCCAAATGCCAAAAGCTATGTAGACTGTACCTACCTGAAAATGCAGGGTAGCACCATAAGGCTGAAACCGCAGCACAGCTACTACTGGCAGGTCCATGGTGATTCAGAGGATATATAAAGACAGTGGAGTAGGAAGTATTATTAGGGAGAAGGGAGATTATTATTTTATTTTTTTACATTTAAAGTATTCAATGGTTTTAATGTTTTGAATGAGTTCTTATTTTTATGTACATGTAATTACCTTTAAAACCCCACACTTATAATATTCTACTCTCAGCCTTCATGCAGTTCTTTTTATCTCTAAATGCTGGTTTGCCTGTAAAGTTAATTTCAGTGATTGTTTATTAAACACTTTTAAATGTTTAGATGTTTTAAGTGAGTTCTTCTAATGTAATGATTATTCACACACTATCCTACAGTGACATGTAAACCAGGCATTAAAGTATTTCCATAAAAAATAATTGGCAGTGTTTAAAACTTAGACCATATAAACTCTTTGGGGATGCCATTTCAAGACATGAAAAACAAGCCCAGATCTAATAAACATGCTGTTAACAATCCACAAAATAAATGGTACAGCTATGTGCAAGATAAGGAATGTCCCATAAGAACACCACACAATAATGGAGACAAAGACTTTAAGTTAAACTTTTTTTAAATTAACTGCAAGGTGGCAAATGTACAAAATTTAAAAATCCTATGTTTGCACACGTAATAATGCTGAAGCTATTGGATCAAGAGAGCTGGTTCTATAATAATAATAATAATAATAATAATAATAATAATACATCGGACTTATACAGAGCTTTTCAAGATACCCAAAGACGCTTTACAATAAAAAAGAACAAAATCAAAATACAATTTTTATAAATATGAATAAATATTTAAGGGTGAATTAGAAACAAAAAGTTAAATTTAAAAATAAATAAATAAAAATAAAAATAGAATATTAATAAAATAGAGATAAAATAAAAAGAGTAAAGCAGAGTGGGGGGCAGAGTTATGTTTCGAAGGCATTTTTGAACAAGTGGGGTTTTTTGAAAGATGGCAGAGTGTTGATTTGGTTGGGGAGGGTGTTCCAGAGTGAGGGTGCAGCTGCTGCAAAGGCCCGGTCACCCCAGGTCCAGCAGAGTTGCGGGCAGCAGAGGTCTGAACATTTTGGAGTTTATTGAGGATTTTGTTTGATGAACCGTATAGGATGCTGTTACAGTAATCAAGCCGGGATGTTATGAAAGCATGGATGAGGGTTTCAGCAGTGGAGAAAGACAAGGAGGGTCGAAGGTCGGCAATGTTCTTGAGGTGGAACATGAGTTTTGGTAATGTTGTTGATGTGGGCAAGGAATGAGAGGGTGGGGTCGAGGATGATACCAAGTTTGCGGACCTGGATGGAGGGGTGACAATGGAGTCATCGATATCGAGTGAGAAATCCTGAGTCGAGCAGGTGAGGGAGTTTGGGCCGATGATGAGGATTGCAGATTTACTGAAGTTGAGATGTAGAAAGTTCTTTTGTATCCATGATTTTAAGTCTGAGAGACAGGTGGTGAGGGTGAAGTAGGTGGCAGCAGTGATGTTTTTAGAGGAGAGGTAGAGTTGTGTATCGTCAGCATAACAGTGAAACTGTTATGGCGGCGGAGAATCTGACCAAGTGGGAGGATGCAAAGGATGAAGAGGAGGGGACCAAGCACCAAACCCTGGGGGACACCATGGGTGACTGGGGCAGTGGAGGATTTACAATTGTTGATGGAGATGTAGTGATGTCTGTCGGAAAGATATGACTTGAACCAGGAGAGGGCGGTGCCAGTTATACCAAGGGAGGACTGAGGGCGTGAGGTGAGGATGGAGTGATTGATGGTGTCGAAGGCGGCACTGAGGTCGAGGAGGATGAGGATGGTAAGGTAGCCAGAGTCAGCAGAGAGCAGTATGTTTGTGACTTTTACCAGGGCAGTTTCTGTGCTGTGTTTGGAATGGAAGCCAGATTTAAATGTTGAAATTGAAATGAAACATAAAGTGTCAGGGTCGAGTCCAGGTTTCTTTAGTATGGGGGTGACAGCAGCTAGCTTAAGGGGGGGGTGAGGCCTGTCTCCCCACACTCTCCCTA
>JAOUQW010000023.1:16634634-16645753 GCA_028565825.1 Olivaichthys viedmensis | reverse complement strand
CAGCGAGCTGCGCACTTCCGTGTTTGTGTTGATCATGTGTTTTTGTTTTGTTTTATTCACGTGTCTTGTTTTGATTCAGTATTATCTGTTTTTATCCCCACACAGAGACATTATGTCCATCTATAAGGAACCTCCCCCTGGCATGTTTGTGGTTCCTGATCCTCACGATATGACCAAGGTAAGCTTTGCAGAATTAATAACAATCAAGAAACTGAGGCTGCACTCCCGAGTGGCACAACAGAAAAGCGTTCACCCTATCGTCGGAAGATCCTAAGCTCAAACACCGATGATGCCACAGCCATCCGTGGCCGGGACTCCAAGAGAGCATAATTGGCCCTGCTCTCTGGGTGGGAAGGATGGCATTACTCTCTCCCCTGTCGATCAGAGCGACACTAGCCAATCGTGGGCATCTATGAGCTTATGTATACGGTAGAGGGCAGTTGGCGCTTTCCTCCCAGTGCGTTCAGCTGCCCTATGGCGTTGCATGAGCAGCAGTTTGAAAAGTTGCAGTAGCAGAGCTGCACATGTCTCGGAGGAAACATGTGTTGGCCCTAACCCTCCCCGGTTGGTAGCTGTCGTGCGATAGGGGAGAACTAGCTAGTGGGTGCTAATTGGCACTGACCAAATTGGGAGAAAATAGGGTAAAAAGGAAAAAAGAGGCTGCAGCAATGTTGTGTAAGAAAAGAAAATGACAGGATGATGCCATTTAGAAATCTGGCTCCTTAATAAGGTTTTAGTAACATATATGTGAGAGTAGTTACCTTCATGAGCTGTCAGTTCATGTGAATACACAAAAGCACAGTGAGTTTACAGGTTCCAACTGATTGCTAAATCTTAAAACATACACTTTAACAATATTTTTTGACTGTCTCAACCTACTTTGAAAATCATAGTCTCAAGCTCAGAGGGTTCAAAATATTAGACAATGCTGGCATGTCAGTCTGAGAATAAGTCTGAAATAAAGCTTTAATCTTGGCATCATGAATTCCCATTATGATCTGTTTTAATATTACCACATTTAAAAAAACGTGGCTTCATTCATGTTTGTTCACTACCACCCGTGTGCTTCTGGAAATTATGACCACATTCCATGAGTACATTCATGAAAGTTATGAGAATCATCAGTGTGAATTATGGGCATCATACTGCACTGATATTCCTGTGTCCTCCTCTGCAGATCCATGCACTGATCACCGGTCCCTTTGACACACCATATGAGGGCGGCTTTTTCCTCTTCCTGTTCCGTTGTCCCCCTGACTACCCCATCCACCCCCCACGTGTCAAACTCATCACCACTGGACACAACACGGTGCGTTTCAACCCCAACTTCTACCGCAACGGCAAAGTCTGCCTCAGCATTCTTGGGTAAGTGTTTATCCCCCACCCCATAGCACAATAGTCAGGTTATGTTAACACAACACTCCGATAAAGTTAGATTTGGTATTGATTTTGTTTTACTTTAATAATATGTGAACTAACAGGAGACACTTCAGATTGAAAACCATAGCATCTACACAGGATAAATTTATGTAAATGAGTTTAAGATTTTAAACTAATCCAATGGTTAAAAGTATGTTTATAACATTGTTACGTGACTTCATTCAGGAAGTACACAGGATGTCGGAATAGTTGGTTTGAGGAAACATGCAAAAGAACTTCTATTGTACCTGTAAGGCAGGGGTGTCCAAACTTTTCTTACTGGGGGGCCAGATGGAGAAAAACAAATGGAGTCACTGGCCATAGACTGTAATAATAAAAATAAAGAAATAAATGATAGATCTTCTTGGTTACCACTGTTATATTGGTTTTCTACCTTAGTATGCGAGTTTTAATCTCTTTCTGCTGAATGCATCAATAGTGCTATGTAAACAAAGATATTGCAGATTTCACTCATTAGTTATACTCCTTCTGATTTCTGGCAAATCAAACAGACACACATTCCTCTGAAATATTTTTTTTTGTTTTTCAGCGTGCCAGACATCTCTTGCTTTCTCCTTCTATTTTTCGTTTCTTTGGTGCCTTCACGTTTTCCCAAAAGCACGGTAACATTAATATAGGCCTATAAAATTAACATCATTAGCGTTATGAATTGGAGAAGATTGGGTAATGATTAGTTTTTAGATTTGGTTTTGTGATGGTGACCCAGTATGCAAACCAGTAGCTTAATTTTTATTTTATTTTCTTAGTAGTGGGCTAACTTAACAAAATTTTTATCAGGCTATATAAAAATGGCTGCGGGTCACAAATGACCCGCGGGCCGTAGTTTGGATACTCCTTCTGTAACGCATTCATTAGGTCACAAACTGTCACCCAGCTGACGCAGGCCTGTTGTGAAGCTTCCGGGCCCCTGGCAACAGGGTTTCAAATGTAAAAAGATTTGCTGTGATACTAAAGATCTGTCATTTAATAAGCATTTACTAACGGTAGAGTGAAGAAATATATATTTATATATAATTATTAAAATAAGTTGACGGGGGGCTTTTAAATTCCAGAAAATATGATTTTAACATGACGTCTCTGTGCCATGTTTTTGATCTTCAGCACATGGACTGGGCCAGCATGGAGCCCTGCTCAGAGCATCTCCTCAGTCCTCATCTCTATCCAGTCTCTGATGACTGAAAACCCTTACCACAACGAGCCAGGCTTTGAGCAGGTATTTTTCACCCACACCGTGATATGGTTTTGGTATTTTTGGAGCTTGTTTACCAGACTAATTGAGGCATTGGAAACTATTTCTAACCAATCACTGACCATGACACTCTAATCACCAAGTTCCCACCGATTAGATTCAGTTTAATTATTCAGCAGAGAGGTCGATTGAATGGGACAGGACATAAGAGAATAGCAGTCTGGTATATAGGCAAATGGAGTACAGGGAAGCTTAGATCGCAGTGCTATTTTTTCCCCTCAGTCTCGCAGCACAATCTTATGCAAAATTAAGATGATGTTAAACTTTGCTGATTAATGGTTTCTGTGTTTCATAGGAGAGACACCCGGGTGATGGCAAGAACTACAACGAGTGCATCCGCCATGAGACAATGCGCGTGGCCGTCTGTGACATGCTGGAAGGGAAGGTGCCATGTCCAGAGGCCTTGTGGTTAGTAACACTGCATGGCCAACTTTACTATTTTCAGACCAATGTCAATAAAGGGTTTTTTTTGCCCATGTTCATGAGTTGTCTAACTGGACATGAGGTATTGTACTTCAGGTTCATCTGTAGTTGTTGGTTTCACACAGTATTGTACATTGTGTGATGGTAAAACTTACAAAATAATTCAGAGGAAGTGTCTCATTTTCTAATTTAAAGAATGCAGTGATTTGTACATACAAAATTCATGTAGTTCATTCATTTTTTAAATTGAAACACAGCCAAATGCATCTTAGGTGAAATTGCTCATCAGGACATAAAAATGGACTAAAATGGAGCAATCCACATATGGGAACAGATTTATAGTGCCGTCATAAGCATTTAAACTGCTGGAAAAGACCCATTATTTTGTCCATGCTCAGAGGAAGTGCATAAACACAAGATTTTGATGTTTTGGTGTACATTTTGATTACCATACTAGGTAACCAATAAGGCACTACTTTTTTCTTCTGTTCTTCAGGAGTGTGATGGAAAAGTCTTTCTTGGAGTACTATGACTTCTACGAAGGGGTTTGCAAAGAACGTCTTCACTTACAAGGACAAAACATGCAGGTATTGCGCATAGGTGTTTAAGTCAAAGGAAGAAAAAAAAATGGATTACAGTACATAAATGAATACAGTTTGCATCCCCCATGGGTGACATGATTTCTATTTTACAATATACAAAAAATAGACTTCCAAGATGTTTAAAATGAAATGTGAACGCAACCTTCAAGGAGACAACAATCAAAAAAAGGCAAAATCAACAGATAGATATTTTAAGAATTATAAAATACATTTTGCCATGACCCTCTCGGTCTGATTTGTAAAAGTGTATGACCTTTGGCAGAGTTAGAAAATAAATGTCAGGAAGAGTGGAGCAAATATTACAACTGAGAGGACCCAAAAGCTGTTTAGAAGATGCAAAAGAGATTGGAGCCAGTTATAAAGGCAACGGGTGGCCAAATATGTTAGAGAATAATTATATAACATTCAGAAAGGGAGATGCAAACTTTTGAACTGAGTTCTTTTTTTTTTTTTTAAACCTATTTATATCTAAAAATGCACATTAATTTGATCATTTTTGTTAGTGATCGCTAAGGAACATCTGTGAAATCTAACAAACTGAAATGTCTTGTTGGTGTAAAATAAATGTCTTTATCTGTATTTTGTCCTAAGGGTACGCAAACCTTTGCATTTCACCTAGGTCATTTCCTGTTTTTGTTCTTCACAGGATCCTTTTGGAGAGAAAAGAGGCCGTTTTGACTACCAGGTCCTACTCGCCCGTCTTAGTGCCACACAGAGGCGATTGCGGGAAAAAAGTCCGCCAGAGAACAATGACGGAGACTCAGATTCTGACACCAGTTCATCTGGAACAGACCCAGACAGCCAGGGCAGCTCACAGCCGTAGAGTGCCCCCTACGGGTACACAGAGTTTGAGAAAGTATTTCTCTTTCCTGCAGTTCTGGACGCTTTTTAATAAGCAAAATGCACAGAGCACTGAGAGAAGTTCTGGAGTCTGGTGATAGCACAGGATTAGTCTAGTCCCTGTTTCTTTTGATTGGTTTGTTTTTCCTCTCCTTCTCTGCTAGCCAATGGTTGCCTCTTTTCTTCTCTGAGGAAAAGATGTCGAGTCAGTAATGGGACTAGATGTGAGTGTGTGTGTGTGTTGATGTACATGTCAGCAGTTCAGCACACTCTGCTTTTTGGAGAACATATTTTTGTGCCCCCTTGTTCTTCACTTCATCTGGTGGCCAGCCACACAACGCAGAGGTAGGTTAAGAGCTACTGCCACCTCAACCCTGAACAGGCCACTATACAGTGTACCCGTGCCACTCCTGCAAACCTTTTGCTAGTCTTACTTCTGTTCACTTAATGTCTTGACAGTTATCAACATTTATTAATTGAATCATTAAAAAATATTTTGAATATTATGAATGGAGTCATAATTTCAATATGAATTCATAATGAATTGCTGTACATGATCTAAGAAAAGAAAAAAAAACTGATGCAACTATAAAACAAATGTAAATACTTAAATATTGTGCATAGAAAATCTTTATTTTAATGTTAAATGTCCATTAAATGCTATTGGAGGGATCTGGTGTGTTGGTGTATTTGGCAAGTAAATTGATTAGCTATTAATTTGGGCAACATGGCGATGTTGGGGAGAGTTGTCCTATTTGTATTTTGTTTGTACAGTCAAAGGACATTTATTCATGTTGTTTTAGCCTGATTAAATACATTGGTTGAATAAGAACACAAGTGCTCCCCTTTCTTTGTTAAGAACATAAAAATTACAAAAAAAAGTTTGAACTCACCTCTTTTTATGAGACATCTAGTCCACATTCTGTGTTATTTTTGCTTTAACATGTATACTTTATTGGGAAACTCTGACTCTGTTCTTTCCATTCTTAAATTCTGGAGTTATCGGTGGTCTTTTGTCTTGCACTGTACAATATTATCTTCTACAAATCTCCAAAGTAGTGGAATTGACTTCCTCCAAAGGGCTCATGTGTGTCTCTTTGCCTTGTCTTCAAATGCCACAGAAATGCAAGATCTTTGGGATTTGAAGCATTTAGTTCCATATCTGGACAGTGATTCTGGTTCTGAGTCAAAAGATCAGATTAAAGGCTCATAATAGATGCAGTGTTAGAATTGGTAATAGAAATATGAGAGATTAGAGATTTTTTTGTTTGTTTACACTTAATCTGAACATTTTTGAAACAATGTTTTTGAATTTTTTAAACAAAAGGTCAGAAATATTGTTTCAAAAATTCAGATTAAGTGCAAAAAAAAAAGACAGGCACACTAAATGTTAAGAACTTTTAAAACTGCCCAGCAGATGGTGCCACTGAAAAATGACAAGGAGGTCATAGAACCAATATATATGAAGTGCAGGAGAACAGAGCAAATCTGTCTCACCCTTCTATGGGAAGAGAAGGCACAGCATTGTATGATCTTGCTGATGGAGCCTGGTTACAAACATAGAAAACATGAATGGTAAAGATGAACTTTTCAATGGATCTTACGGTGGAAGTTGGTAATGAACACCCTGCGATTTTGCATGTGCTATAGTTTTAATACAGTTTGTTGTTCTCTAAAGAAAAAGGGAATCCAAATGGATGTATTTTTGTTTTATCACAGACATTAAAATCTCTTAACACTCCCTGTAACAGGAGACCGTTGTCTAATTGTGAGTTTGACTTTTTCTGTGATTTACTAATGCTTTCCCATGTTTGCAAAATGAGAACAAATTGTGTAAATAGTCTAATGTATCCACCTATTACAAATCTAAATATAGTCATATAAATTCTAGCTACACTGACTCATAGCAGGATTTGTTTTTATTAAATAAAAAAGATATGTGACCAGTAGATTTGATATAAGTAGACATTTTAAAATAAATGCAGACATGAGGTGTAATGGGGCTTCTTTTAAAAAGCTATTCTGCCTGATAAGGCCAATTTTATTAATTGCTTATACGTTTACTTATTTAAATATTATAGTACATATAGGAAGCTTATAGAAGTAAAAAAGACTCATGTTTCATAAATATTGCATATTTTAATTTTGTGAGACATCTTAAATCCTAAATACAATACAACACTTAAATACAACTGTGTTACATAGAAATATAAAGCTTATGTGCGTCAAATAACAAAGGCTAAACTTCTAAAAATGAAGGCCAGTAAGAAATTAATGCTTGAAGGAGGTGTATTTGTGGGGGGGGGGGTTCCACTGGCACATAATTATTTTATATTGTTATATTTCTGTTGATTCTTCATATTAATAGTGTTCTAATTTCTGCTATGCTAAACTGCATGCTCAGATTTTTCAGATGCAGATTAAGCCTTCATTAAGAACTTTTGAAAGATTTGCATCATTTAAAATCTGAGGTAATTGGTCTATTGACAGTGTTACAACTGATACAAAATTTACAAAAAAGGTTATATTATTTAGATCAAACTCAACATCATCAGAGTACTTAATGGAAACCCAGCCCTAATCAGTTAACGTGTTTGCTTGTTCCTTAACCCTATTCATTAGAACATAGAAACTAGAACAAAAATTATTTACTCACTTGCTGAGAACTTATATGTGAAAATTATATGCAATTTATTATCAAACAATTAGGTGTGTTCATAAAATTTATTTGTTCTATACTACATTTAGGACCATGCTGCTTTAGTGCAGACATGCACAATCACTTCATGTGCACCATATTTACAGTGGAACAACATACATGAATAGGGTGTGTTAGTCTAATTATCTTGGAAAGTACATAAACCTTTAAATTCAGTGTGTGTAACAGTGCAAATAAAATTATTGGTTTGCATCGTTTGAATGAGAGCTCTCATTAAAGCTGCTCGAACCAAACTTCAGGTTTGTCATGACATATGGGCTAGTGTTTCCCAAAAAGACTAAATTTTAAAATGTTGGATTTACTTCATGTACATTTCCCAAATAACAGTCTACAGTATGAAAACCAGTTTTAAACGATTGATCATTTCAAACATCAAACATTGAGGTAGGTGTACTAAACAACAGAACAACGTGTCCAGCAATAACGTTATGTATAAGTGTAGTATCAGATCCCTCTCTTAATAGAATTTGTTAATACATTAAGGACAAAAATGTATCTTAATTCATATTTATCCTGCTTTATAAATATCATAATCTTTACAGCAAGATTTAAAGAACTGAAAATCAGAATCAAAAAGGACAACCTCAACCACCACTAACTAACAACAGTTAAAGAAGCAGAATGTCAACATACATTTTGACAAATGCTGCTGTCCTTTTGTGATCATGTATTCACTTGGATGGACCGGAAGTTAATGTAGCCGTTTTCCTACAACACAGTGCATATGGCTTTGGCTCAATATTATTATTATTATTATTATTATTATTATTATTAGACACTGGCCTATTTGTAGAGTGAGGATATGTTTTTCGATTGAAATGACAAAGTAACAAAGTAAGCACTTCTGTCGCCCTTAGTCTGCCAAATGCTGTAAATGTAAATGCAAATGCAAATGTGTTATGAAGAGGCTAGTCACACTTATTATTTGTTTTTGTTTCTTTGAGGCTGCGATCAACCACCATTCATTATAAAAAATAAAAAAACCAATCATAAAGCGTCCATATTGTGCATGTCGCCTAGCATGTATGATTTTTCCCTCTATGGCTTAACTTCAGAATTGCGCTCGCTCTTACGTCACTTCCAGAACAGCCCTCGTGCCCGAAGGAGGCGCTCCGCGGTAAATGGTCACGTTTGTGACGTCAGCACAATCGAACTCATCGGCGGAACTGAAACTATTTGTGCACATTAAAGCGCAGGCAGATTTCCGCGGGAAATGACTTTCGAAGTGTCAGCATGACGACGGAACACGTTACAGACACGCGGTCGCGTGATATCGTTCAAGCCTTCGAAGCTGTTCGATTTAAGATTTAAGACTATTTTTAAAACGCACCATACGAATCATTAGAAAACAAGCGTTTACAACAAAACGTCCAAAAAAAAAAAAAAAAAACCTGGACGAAACCCTGAATAAGCCATCTCGCACTTATACAAGAATTAAACACATAACTCCACTTGTGGAAAGGCTTGAATAGAAAATAAACAAATTACGCTACGTGAAAAAAACGTTTCCAGTCATAACCTAGTTGAGCTCTTCATGTTTTCCTCTTCTTCTTTTTTTCACGATTTGTATCTACAATAGTTTGGGCAGCTATTCTATTTCTCCTGGAATAATTCCCCTGTCCTTGTTGAGGTTCTCTGTTTCACTAAACGAATTATTGTGCAAGACTTGGGCTAAAGGAACATTGGTGCGCGCTGTCGATGAACTCACTTTGACTGCACTGTGGCCGTCGATTAGTTTCGCGTTGACAGTCGTCTTACTTTCATTAATCACGTCCCTTATCCTAACTTCGAACAGGTGTGATTATATGAAGTATCTGCCTGCAAGTCATGCTTCTATCGAAAGTCAACCATGTATAGACCTGTTTCACTTCTTGCACTCACGGTTTTATTTCAATTACAAACGACGCTATTGCTTCTTTAATTGTGACGACGGACATAAAAGCATCGCGTAAATAAAGAACATTGGATGCAGCACTATCTCTGGACACTTCGGTTAAGAAAGTCATTCTTGTTTTGGTTTTGAAGCGTCAAGTTGAAGGCAGTTGAGATCAGCTTGTACTAGTCTTCTCGGTTTTCAGTGTGAAAAACGATTCACGCACCTCAGTGAGAGAATTTCAGGCTAAATCCGCATTTTGCCGACAGCACCATCTACAGAAGACGTCGTGGAAACATTAGGATATGAAGCACGTTTGGGCGAAACCGTTCTTTTTTCCGTGCGTTTTCCGTCGAGATGGAAAATAGGCTCCGTTGCGGTCACTGTTGTTATTTGCGTGGTCCAATAAAAAGGGAACAACGAGCACAAACGAAATTCAAAACAAGGATATGCACAAACGTGTGGTTTAAACAGATTAACCTTTCACAGAATTTGGAATAAACTGCATGGTTTGCACATACACACACACACACACACACAAACAGCCTGTTCCTAAAACTATCCCGTTGTATTGAGGCATTTCCCTTCGAACAAACTGGAGCTCTTGGTGTACGTAAAATGCGATTTGGAGGAAAAGGATCAGCGGCATGCCAAAGTTTGTAGGCTCTGTGTTTTATTGTGGACTATAGCAGTAGGCTCTGCTCGGGACTGGGCTCGTGGAGCTGCATTATCTCAGCACGCCCGCTTGGTGGGAGCAGCCACTTCAGGTTCTTCAGGTTCTTCAGGGTACTATTACAAATAGAACACATACTATTAAAGCTCTTCAAAAGTAAGAGAGGGGTTAGCTGGAGATACGGACATGCCTTCTAAACAAAAGCTCAACAATGTTTTTACAGCAATATGTCAGAACACCGGACAGTTTGAAGAGCCCTAAAATGCACCACATTTCTCATACACTGAATTTAGCAATTTAGAAGTCTGTTTACAGTCTGTGGTAATCTGTGTGTGTGTGTGTGTGTGTGTGTGTGTGGTTCAAATGCTATATACAGTCAAGTGCAAAAGTTTAATTTATACCAACAAGACATTTGGTGTGTTAGGTTTCACAGATGTTTTTATTCATTATCACATGTTAACAAAAATGGTCAAATTGTGTATATTAGGATATTAATAATAAAGAATAATCATAATAATAAAATGAATATCAGTTCATAAGTTTGCATTTGCCTTTCTGAATGTGATGTGAATATGCTGTAATAACTTTATAACTGCCTCCAACCTCTTTCATATCCTCTGAGCAGCTTTGGGATCCTCAGTTGTAATGTTTCGGCCCTCCAATCTTCTTGACATCTCCGTTATAACGCTGCCAGATGTCATGCACTGCCTTCTTCAAATCAGCTCTGGAGACCGAGAAGGTCATGGCAAAATCTTAGGCTATTTACAAAATATGTTTCTGTTGAATTTTGCCTTGTGTTTTTGATTGTTATCATGTTGTAGGATACACCCACATTTCATTTCTAACACACTGGAAGTCTTTTCTTTCTTCTTTTTGTAGATTGTAAAATGCACAAACTTTTGCACCTGTGTTTGACATAAAAACCTTTTTTTTTTTTTTTTTTTCAAAGTTGCATTTTGTTAAGTAGAACAGAAAATCACTTTTTACTCGAGTGTTGGCAAATCGAATAAAACACCAGAAACAACTTCAGCACACCTAAACACGTCAAAAAGTTCTTCTTTATCGAGAAGTCTGTCCCATGATCTTTGTTGGTACGTGTCCAATTGAACCGTCCTTCATAACAGTTAACGTGAAAACTGAGATGCGCTGATGAGACGTTATAGCTGCACGACATTTGTCCGACCTCTTCGATTCAAAATGGGGGAAACAGACTTTTAAACGGCTAGTTGTGAACGCGGAGGTGTGTGCACTACGTCATCGGTTTTTAAAGGCGAGCGCGTTCCTGATTGGCTCTTCCCCA
>JAOUQW010000023.1:16613096-16627218 GCA_028565825.1 Olivaichthys viedmensis | reverse complement strand
TTTTTGGAATGAATTAATTACATTTCCCAATTTGACTCATCTGTAGGCTTCATACAACATCAACAACGTAGAGTTGAAACTGTTAAATGTTTTTTAAACGAGTATTAAATTGTTACTACCACATTGTAGTATTGTATTAAAAGGTGTTGAACTTTTTGGGGGAAATTTGGGAGAAAGTTTCTACTGAAGTCCACAGTTAGATTAAAGGGTCCTCTAAGAAACGTTACTCGAGCAAATAACGTAATAAAACTAAAGCCTGTAAAAGGGAAATGGGGAACTGAAAGGAAAGGCAATTTGAATAATTCATCTAAAACATCAGCTGAATGTTGTAAACAAATGGCTCATTAACGATTATAAACCTTTAGACCGTCATCCTTGTAGCGTAAACAGAATAACAGGCCAATATGAAGCAAAGTCTGCATTATAAATGTAATTCTTCAACTCGTATGCAGAAGCTATTATTATACACCCCATGTAGTGCACGTGTAGTGGAAGACATGTTTCAATAAAACCCTTTCCAAAAAATTGAAGAGTTTCAAAATATGGATTTTATTGAATGCAAATTCAAATAAGTTGACAAAACTGGCAAATAAATTCACAGGAAATTTACTGGAAAAATCTAAAATCAAAGAATCAAAAATCAATGAAGGAGCCATACAGGTATCAAAAAAACTAAAATGAGAAAAAAGTTTTTTTTTTAAAAGTGCAAGAAACAAAAAAGAAATGCCCTCAACCCCAAATACAACAAACAGACTAAATACAAGTTCAAGTGCCCTTAAACACCAAACATGTCTCGGCTGATTGACTTCATTTGCGATAGGAGGGACACTGTGGACATTTTTCACTTTTGATATAAACGGTGTGCATAAAAAAGGACATTATAAAAAAAATAAAGTGGCTTTCAAATCATTTTTACACAAGTAATTTACATAAGGCTAGAATCTTTTTTACAGTATTACTGAAACGTGAAAACGCAAGCTGCAGTAACAGGAACTGATTCCTTTCATTCTTGTCAAATATATAGATTTTGTTCAGACAAAAGTACTAACACTGTTCAAAAAACTTTTAGAAAATATTACAATAAGGCCAAGAACAGTTGCAGGTCAGCGAGTTTAAATACAGGTAACTGGTAAAAAAACAAAAAAACACACACACACACACACACAAACAAAAAAACAGGTGAAATTCATTTTCTTGAAACGTTAAACAATAGTTTTATGCATTGCAACTCATAAAATGGTGTAATTTAGGACACGGTTGGCTTCTTAAGTGGCAGATGGCTTTGAACCAGCGAGGGCGGAGCTTAAGTTAAATTTCAATATCAAACTTGATCACATGACATCACCATTAACCTTCCTCTCACTTCTTCTGTGCACTGCTTAGCATAAAATACTGATTTTCTTAAATGACTCAATCAAGTTTACCTAACGCTGGCTAGTTTACTGTGCAATTAAAACCCGCAGCCAGGCTTGCTGGCAGGTTAGCAAACATTTTATTTAGTATTTTGTGCTAAATGTCAAGTTAAACCTAACAAGTGAAAGATAATGCTGGTGGTGATGTCAAGTTTGGGATTGGCTGATTAAATTGAACTTAACTTAAGCTCCACCCTTTTGTGACACACTGGGATGCCTGTAACTTCAATCAGGAAGTGTGTTTCTTAATTCCCAAAGGATATTAAATAAATTTTATGGAGTCTTTAATAATCTTTGTCAGATTAGCTCAACTTATTGCGTCACAATTCATGGCCCAAGATCGTGGATCAGGGTTGCCAGATCCACCGTCTCGAACCCCCAAAATTCACTCTCAACCAGCAAAAATTTAATTCTATTCACCAGCTTAAGGCTTTTATTTGAGCCAGTCATTAAATGTGATTTTATCCAATGGTGCAGAAAAAATGGATTTGTTTGGATTTCATGCAACTTTTTAAAGTGACTCAAGGAAAGAAAAGAAATCCCTTTTCATACATTCAGCTGAATTACATACAAAAGCCTGTTGAATTTGTGCAGCTACATTTTATCAACAGTTTTCCCTTTGTCCCAAATTATAAAGACAATTTGTGATATACTTGAATTTCACAATGCATTTTTTATCTCACTAATATTTTGTGACATTGTGAAAAATGCGGCTTAAAAAAAAGGTACAAACATGAAAATAAATGAACATTTGATCAGTGGAATAGAAAAAACCCACACACAAAAAAAAACATTAGCAGTAAACATTATTGGGAAGTGTTTAAAATCTTTCCAATATGAATTTCTTTCTGTTTGATCGTAAAAAGTGTTTTGACTTTCCATTAAGGAGTCCAAAACTATTTTTAATAAAAAGGTCCAAAAACTAGGGACCCTACAGTGCTTTTATTTACATTCAGAAAGTACAGAAAGGCAAAAAATGTTTAATGTGAAACTGACTCTGTGGGTGTGGCCTAAATGGCATTCTACTGTAATTCCCTTATAATGGTTAACATGTGTGACAATATGGGGGCGTGGCTATAAGACATTCCATTGTAATGTTTAATAGGTATGCGATTTGAGGGTGTGGCTAAAATGCTATGCTTTTGTAATATAAAGTTTAATATGAATGACATTTGGGGGTGTGGCTATAAGGCAGTTGTAATGTTTAATTGGTGTGGCATTTTGGGAGGTGTGGCTAAGTTTATGTAGGACATTGTGGGGGCCTGGCTAAAAGCAATTGTTATAATTCCATCATTATGTTTATTTTATGCCACTTTATAAAGCATAAATTATGATGTTTAATATTAATGTCATTTTGGGGGTGTGGCTAAAATGCAGTTTTCTTATAATGTTATGTGCATGTTATTTTTTAGTAGGCGTGGCCAAATGCTATTCTATTATAATGCTAATGTATTGTGTAAATGAATTACATTTAAGGGGGTGTGGCTGTAATGCCACGTCACCATAATTCTATACATTTAAAATGTAACATTCTATTACAACGTTTAATAAGTAGGACATTCTGGGGGTGTGGCTTAAATTGTAATCAATTAAAGTACACAATTTTGGGTGAGGCTTAAAATGTCATTCTATTATAACCTTATTATAATTTCTTGGAGTTTAATGGTATTCAGGGGGCGTGGCTAAAATGAGTATTTAATATGTATGGATTTTAGGGGCATGGCTAAAACAGTGTTTAATATGTGTGGGTTGTGGGGGTGTGGCTACAGAGAAATTCTATTATAATGTTATAATTTAGGGGGCGTGGCTAAATATCATATCATTATGTATGGATGTTTTGGGCCATGGTTAAAAGGTTTTGTGTTTAATATGAATGGCGTGTTAGGGGGCGTGGCTATGATAATGCCACTATAATGTATAATGTGATGGTGTTTGGAGAGACCGTGTAACAGTGTGTGTGTGTGTGTTGAGTTCCGTGTGTTCCGTGTGTTTTGTTAAACACGACATGTGACGGTCCTGAGTGCGCATTTTTGTTTCCCTTTGGATTTCGGCTCCGTCTCAAATGTCGATTTTGTTACTATGGAGATTCAAGAGGATCATTTTCCTCTACCTGCTCTTTGGAAATCTGGGTTACCATAGAAACAGGTTTGTCCTTCGGCGGCTCGCTTTCAGCTTCTTCCTGATTGGATGCTTCCAGGTCTGACTCCGCCTCTCCTCCAGCACCGTTGCTCAAAGACGCACAGTCTCCGTTGGCTTGGTCAAAGGAAGAGGTGGGTGTGGCCTCAGGGCAGCCGTTTTGATCAGGAAGCGTGCTGATTGGTCCATCACGAGCCACTAGGACTCCGTCAGCGATAGCCAGGTGCTGATTGGTGGATTTTTGGAGAAAAATCCCAAAAAATGAAAATGATCACACATCCTAATTGTGTGGAGGAAAATAAATCAATATATTTATAAAAAACTATAAATCCCAGAATGTCACTTACTCTCTGTAGCTCAGTCATCGTCCTCTCCTCATACGTCTGTCTCACAGTGAGAGACAGCAGTGTGTCCAGGATGGACTGTCTCGGGTGTATCCCTTTATCATAACAGTTATACATCCCACACCAAAACCTGACACACACACACACACACACACACACACACACGTCGACGAGGACCGGCCCCCTTCTCCAGCGACTCCGACAGACCACGTGGTTTCCTCTTTGCAAACAAAAAATGAGTAAATTCGAGTCGCTTTAGAGGCGGTGCCGTCGCCAGGCAGTAGGATCTGTATGACAGTGCAGGGTACAGCTCTACGCTGAGGGGCAGATAGAGAGGAAAGAATTTCTCGCGATCCCGCCATACTTCTCGACCACTATTCCACCACAACCACCATCACATTAATTCCGAGCGATACCGTTTGCTACACGGTGCAGGAAATTCGCCAGGATCGCTTACAATCAAGGATTCTCCACTCGCCACCGGACTTCATCAGGCTGCAACGTTGCTCTTAGGCGAACTTTTTTTTTCCCACCCCCGTTTCTTTTTAAGGTTTTTCTTCCAAATCGACATTCTTTCATTTTCACTCGCAACCCGTTGAAATCCACACGTGCTTTTAATTCTTACCAGTGTTTCGATCCATTATTAATTTAAATTCTTTTTTTTTTTCTTTTTTTTTTTTTGGGGACAAATTTGTCGCGCCTTCGCGAAAAGTTTTTCTTTTGACTTCTCCTGATTTTTTTTTTTTTTTTTTTTCATAAATAATTAACGGGGTGGAAAACATTATTTGTTTTTTTTTTTGTTTTTTTTTCCACAATGAACAAGCTATATATCGGAAATCTTAATGAAAACGTGACCGCAGAGGACTTGGTTAAAACCTTTGAAGACTACAAGATTCCTTACTCTGGCCAGTTCCTAATGAAAACGGGATACGCGTTTGTTGATTGCCCGGACGACCAATGGGCTATGAAAGCAATTGAAACATTTTCTGGTAAGTCGTTTTATTGTAATGGTCTCGTTATTAGCGTTTTACTCCACTCGTCTCCCGTAAAACAAAACACACGTCTCTCTTTCTCACTCTCCTAAAGTGCTATGTATAGAAATCAAATCTCATTTAAAAAAGAAAAAGAAGACGTGGGCTGTGTCGGGCTCGTGAACCTACACGTCTCGACTCCTTTTTCTTGCAATGTGAAGGAATCAAGTGTGGCTTGCTTTGAGCCATGGCAGCAAAAATAACTTTAAACTCACTGGCTAGCCAAGGCTGGTTTTTTTTAAAAATAATATAGGCTACATAGTACTTTCCCTTGCTCTACTACCCCGATAGTGTTGTTCTGACTAGACAGCACTGAAAAGAAGACCAACACGAATAGGAATTGTGCTGAACGTGTACGAAGCTCTTAAAACCTGTCTCCACATTTCAGTAGAAGCCACTGAGTCCAGCTACAGAGTTGAAGGCTCCCCCCCCTCCCCCTTTTGGCTAATAGGCCACTATAGTAAGATAAACCACGTTTCATGTCGCCTATAGTACGAACACGTAAAAGAAATGGCCATGGAGGGCTTGATTTACACAATGCATGCATACTTGCTGTCCACATAAAATGTCTTCTCCGCTTGTCCACATATATTGCATGTGATGTGTGGGCTTCTCTACATAGCCCGAAGGTCGCTATGCTTTTCGCCTTCTTGACCTGCGAAGTGTAATTGAACTGTTCGCCGTTGTAGACGTGGACCTAAAACGCCGAATAAAGTCTATAAATGACTACCATGACACAAATGGAGCTTATAGAGCCCATCTGCCCAGTGAAGCGTGGAAAAGCAGCAACGATTTTTTCAATGTGTTGTCGAAAAGACTTGTATCACCAACTTTTTTTTCTTTTCCTTCCAGTTCTCATAAGAAGGTCCATATAGGCCCTTCAGAAACGAGTTATTTACTTGTCGTTTAAAATGAGTAATTCATTCACACTGAAGGAAGCTAACTCGTAACGTGTCCATGTAGCATGTTTGAATGTAGCCACCATTTAATATGTGGGCCTACGAGGCTGTATTATGGACCGAGGGCCAATGAATGGATTCGGTGGCCTCATTTTGTGATTGTTTTTTTTATTATTTCTTTTCTTTCTTTTTTTTTAGGTAAAGTGGAACTTCACGGCAAACGAATTGAAGTCGAACATTCTGTCCCTAAGAAACAAAGGTATTTGGCTTTACTTTAAATCCTTGCTCAGTTGCTGTGAACGTGAACGTATGCATCGTGCTACATGCCAGTTGTTGGCCTTTTTAGTGTCCTCTTGCCGGGGTGTCAAAATTGTGAATATGTTGGAATAAAAATAATAAAAAAATACAGCTTGCAGTGTTTAACTTTTTTCAAAACCAGTACCTGTGTTGTTGTTGTTTTTTCCTTTCATATCGACACAATTGTGTCTGCTAATGGAGACATTGTAGGGTCAGACATTGACGGTTGGGGCACAAAAGGCGCTAGGGCTCTGACTGCTGCATCACGTGCTTTTACAGGAATATCTTCTGCTTCTGAAATAAGTTAGTATGTTATTTCGGGGGAAATCTTTTTTTATTTTATTTTGCTACACAGAATATCCAGCTATTGTTTGCAATCCCGTTGCTGTAGTGCTTTCATTACTCCGTTCCATACATGAAGGACAGGGCCTTGGTCAGGCCTAGGCCTCGATGGCTCTTTTGTTGACCGAGTCATAAACACTAGGCTGTTGTGCATGGACGATCCGTGGACCAATACACTAATGTTTTCGAAAGTCAGCTTTGTTTTTAAAACGCAGTTATTAAGTTATGATGCAACGTTGCATTGGAGATCTTGTGTTTATAAATGTTCCCTGCTATAATGAATGGTGCTTAATATTTAAGAAAGGCCTACGTCTTAGCTGTTACTAAAATCTCAAGTTTGGTCAATTTAATGCAATTTTTTGTTTTTAACACGGGTATAAAATAAAAAAAACAACCCCATACGCTGATTTAGGTTCATGGTTAATATGTGACTTGGTGAATCTGGTGGTGGCGTTAGTGAGGACGTAACGTTTGGATCTCTCGCCAAAGCTAGTATTGGATCTACCTTGATTTTTAGTGGGAAGCGACAGACTGTTCTGAGCCTTAAAAAAAAAAAAAAAAAAAAAAAGGGCAGGGTGTGGGTTTTTTTTTTTTTTTTTTTTTCTCACCTCACTCTCAACCCATTAGAAAATTAGCATAGCCATTCGAGGAAAAAAAACAAATGCATTGATTCGCTTAACAAATGAATACGAACGCGAGTCATTAAGTTCCACGAATACTAGGTCATATGTGCAAAATACGTCCATTTAAAAGAAGTGCACGTCATTGCATTAGTTGTGTGCGCGTGCAATCAAGCCCATTGGATGCCACTGAGCAGGTACGCCGTAGCCTATTCGCCTTGGCATGGGCACTAAAATGAATTAGTGTACTTTATTTATTTACTTGTGTACTGTTTAGGGTCGAACATGAGCACGCTTGCGCAATCTTTAAACGTAACGAATGCTAATAAGTTTGTAATTATGCGTTCTGTGCTCTTATTTCCTAGTCATCAGTCATCCCCTTTTCCGTCATGGTTTTTTTTTTTTTTTTGGGAAATACATTTTTAAAGCCAGATTACAATGACACGTGGTCGCCATCATCTCGAATAAGCAATAGCACGTCAGCAAATGAGAAAATGGCGCCCAACGCAGCCCTTGTGTGGTGTGGCTCATGCATGGCTACAGCGTTACGTGGATATCTCTAGAAATGCCATGTTATTGCTCCATGTACGATTTGTTGAGGCTTGACAATGTAACGTCATCGAAACGTCATTGGATTTTTTAAATAATTAGTAGTAGTGAGAGGAGGCCTTTTTGCTGTATTCAATATCCGACCGTATTCTTACCCATTTAAAACGGAGAAAACGGATTTCTTGTCTCCGTGTTTTATGGGTTCTTCTTATAAAACGCACACAGTATGAGCGTCCATCCATACTATTTAAAATCAACGTAGAATGTCAAAAATAAAGGACACGAGAAACTCAAATGTGGAAAGGGAATGAATGTTAATTAGGTCAAATGTGTCGTCGCGCGCCCGCCGCCATTTTGACTCGCCTAGGCCTACGTCTCCAACTCGCATGGAAGTACATTTTTAATATCAACATTAGCATTAATGCTTGAGAATATCACCTAGTATGTTGCCTATGCGTTCTTGTTTTGTTTCCCCCCCACACACAAATGTGGTCTAAATATACAATATGAACTGGAGGACATTTTTATTCCGCTTTGTCAGTGGTGATGACGAATGAAACAATGAAATGGGGGGATTGGATCAAGTGTTCTTGGAAGAGTTAGCATGGTTCCCTATATATAAGGGGTGGAGGCCAGAGGAGCAGTGGTTTCCTATTGTGTGCACCCCTTGTATATGGTAACACTGGTCCTTATATAAGCGTTCGGAAGAGGAATTAGAAATGGCTTCTTTTTAAGGGTGGCCATGGTTTAAAGAAGGCCTTTGACACTCAAATGAGCACACAGACCCGCTTGTCCATGTAGAACAAGAAGTTGAGCCTGATGATCTTGAATGTGTGCTTTTTTTTTTAAAAACTAGCAAAAGTGGGTTAAATGGTATTGTGAGTAGTCATGCACACCAATATGTGCAAGAATGTATGGCAGGCCTATACTCTGACACGGCGCCGCTTCATGCTTGATGACAAATGTTGAGTTGGTATGAACAGGCCATTTATGTTAAACTGCTTTTGAACTTTTAAGACTTGTAAAATGAATTAAAGACAAGGAGAGGTACCCCATCACCTATTGAGAGCCACTTGCTAAGAAGTGTAACAACTGATATCTAGCCCCTATGTAAGCACCGTAGCCCTGTTTCTCAATAACTGCTTTAAACAACCAATTATGTAGCTAAAGTATTAGAGGAACATGCATACTTTGGACTGTAAATTGAACTCCTTTTATACCGCTAGTATACTGCTTGTTTACATTTACAGGTTGCAGATTGATTTGCACTATCTGCATGAATTCCTTCATTTTTATTAATTAAAACACAATGCGCGTTAGTTAATGTTTGCATATATGAAGTACGTATTTTATGTGATGGCTCATGTTTGAAGTGTTTGAGTTTGACATTTTTTATCTTAATGTTGACCATTGGAATCTTCTGACTTAATTACAAGTTGTTGTTTTTTGTATGCTTAAAAAAAAAAAATTATATAAACTAGCATCAAGCAAGAATCTGACCTGCAAGCAGGATGTGACGCTATTACTTGTTTTACCTTGTCTGTCATGAACTCCAAAACTACAGGGAATACATTTTCATAGTTAAAGTTAAATATGATAAGTCTTGGATAAGTCTAGAAAAGCTCGTTGTGAAAGCACTTCTGCAATGCCTATCGAAGATATTGAAAGATGCTTTAGGAATTAAGTTGATATTGCTGGGGTTTGTCTTTACTAAATGTTTTGGTTAAAAAAAAAAAAAAAGGCACTCCCCTACCCCTGATTATTCATTACAGTAATGGTTTGCTTTGTAAAGCCATTTAGTTCCTAGCTCTCCATTACGAGTGACCTGTCCTTCGGCATTTGTAGAACGTGCTGTACTGCTATTTATAATGGCCAGTGTTGTAACATAAAATGGGGTGTTTTAGGGGAAGAAATTATTTCAGAAGATTGTGATTGGTCTGTTGTCTTGTATTTGGAGAGAATTCAATGTTTAAGTCTTTTTTTTTTTTTTTTTTTGGTAAATGGTAAAGAAAGCTTAACATAGCTCATTTTTTATAGAGAGCTTTGGCTATTTTGACTTTAGAAAGTGTCTACATTAAAATAACTATTGGTGTACCTTTTATAAGGGGAGGCATGTAAACAAATTGGGTGCATGTTGTACCCATATTATAATTTCCCACATAATGCATAATATATTTCATAATTTGTTGGACAAATGGATAAATGTACAGTGAACAGCAGTTGCCTGCTCACTTCTGCCTCCCTCTTTTTCGCTCTTCCTCTCACTCGATCACCCTCCTTTTCTCTCCATCTCCATTCGTGATCGTAGTACTACAGAAGGCAGGGGGAGGAGCTAAAGCGAGAGGGGGGAGCGACCAATCAGGAGCCGCGAACACCTGTGTGCACATTCTGAGAAGCCGTTGACTGTGTTGCACGAGAGGCCACCTCTCTCACGTGCACACACATGCACTCTTTTTCCCTTTCCTCCATCTGTTCTCTTATTCTTACACTAGCGGTCTAGGCACACATGTAATACAGGCACACACACACACACAATGGAAATGTATCTCCTGTTTTTGACTGTGTTTCAGATATATGGTACTTGTATACTGCCAGGCTGGCAGAATGTAGGTGTGCATTGAGCTGGGTCATATGACCAGCGTGACTCTCAGTGGGCTTACTTGTTCAGGAGAGGAGAAGAACTGCGAGTACAAGGGGGGGGGGATTGTAGGGGCGTTGTACACTGACACTTCCTCAAGGGCTTCCCTTCTCCGCCATTGTGGATTGTCTCAAAATGAGGACTGGAGCTTTGGGTGTGGATAAGAAAAGGAATTAAAGACTGGGAACGAGAGAGCCATGTCTGCTCCATGCTTGTGCGTTAGATGCTGATGTGCTGCTGCCTCTTTAGAAAGGCTCCTCCACAATTCCTATATGCTATGGGTGCTGCTTTGGGTAAGCAGCCCTGACATATCACCAACTTGTAGCTTACACACAAAGCACCCCTTTCCAAAAAAAATAACCTCTGAATGTGCATGAATTAAGGTAAAATGAAGTAAAGTAATGGGTAGAGAAAGAGCATGTAGAAGGACTGATGGCAGAACCCTTAATAGTGTGGTGTTTGCATATTAGGCAGTGTCTTGATTGTTCCTGGTCATACATCAAGGAACCAGTAATAAAAAGGCAAAGGAGACTGTTCACGTCCATAAATCCTTGGATTATATACATGTGTATACTTTAACATGTATCTCACAACACACAAGCACAAAAAAAGATCTAAATCTGTGCATGCATGCAATTCATAACTGGGGCTTTAAGTCATGTTGAAGCATAGAAGCAAACTTGAATACTAGATGTGGTATATAATAAAGCCAATGCTGGTTAAAAGGCCCGGTCAGCACTGGTGGAATAAAATTTGCAGCCTGGCGGCTTCACCTACTGAAAGGAATGTCGGCTTGGTGAAGCATCCAATGCTTCTGACATGACCAGAGGGAATTTTTCACAGAGAAGAGCGTAGAGAGAAATGGCCAACAGGTGGTCCTTGGAAGAAAAAATAAATAAAAATGATTTATCCTCATATCCCTCTACCTAAAAAGTTAAATGAGCGAATGGCAAACATCTTCACTGCACACATTAGTTTTGTCTGTAGGCTTTATGAAATGGCATATAAACATTTCTACAGCTAAATTTAACATTACATTGTGAATGTTGCCTGCATATTACACATGGCTGAACCCAGTCTGCCCCAACCGTAAAATAGATTACCCTATCACCTTCCACTGTTTTTGTAATCTGGGGGTAAGCACGCAGACAAAGCCATGTCAAAGAAACGGGAAAAACCAAGTTTCAGAAAAGGGTTGTTGGAAAAAATGAAAAATCATGCAGGACCGCTGTGAACATTTACTCAATTTAAAGTAACACTCCACACAGACTAACTTTATATCAGATTAATTTTTTCACATTATTTCTTATTGTTTATATATTTTATTCTATTCATATGTAAATTAACTGAGTAAACATATTTTAAAAATGTTTTTTGTTTAATTTTAAACAAATCGATATTGAAAAACAAACTTTGAGTTGTTACCTCTTCATTTGTATGGTATTTACCTTATTTTTCTACTGGTAGGAAATTGGGAAATACTTTTTACTGATCAACACATTGCTGAACTAGCTGAAAACTCTTTAAAAAATAAATAAATAATATATATATATGAAAAAATTACATGTATGCGATTTGGGGTAATTTTGCACATGGTAAAGAGATGGTCAGTGGGGATGATTATCCAAGAAAACAAAAAATCCTGTTAATTTTTATTTAATTTTTTCCCTCTGATATATGGGCCTCAGCATCTCTTGCTGCAACCCCCCTTTTAGCTCTCTTTGTGTTTCTGCTGAACGGGGTTCTCTGAAGGCATAGCCACCATAAACACTTGCCAAGGAGGGGGAGGGAACGAGGTGCCCACAAACTTAAAATTCTTTACCTTCAAACTCTGAGGCTGACAGTTTTACCATGTGCCTATAGGTGAATGAAAAAGTTGATGGTGGCAGGAAGTGTCTAAACAGTACAGTCATGAGGTGGCAACACCACATTTTTATTTTTAACACGGCACTGATTTGAAACATGTTCTAACCAGTGAAGTATTCAAATATCTTACCAATATATGCATGTATTACTTAGCAGAGACCCTCCTCATGTCTAAGAATGCAAACTTGGCATTCTGGCTAACAAATCAAAGCGTCTAACGGACTGTGCCTACATTTAAATTGGCTGCACAGATAGCAGTAGTAGAGGGAAAGTGACCTCTTAACCCATAGCACAACCAAGTGTGGAGTGGAATCTTGGCAGCTTTTACAGAAAGATATATTATTTAAAAAATATATATACTAATAAATCAACATGGCATGATTTCTGGATGAATTTGCTTATCTGAGCAGGAACTTGAGTACATAAGAGTTCTATAGACTACAGGCTACATGTGTGCTCTGCTCCTATCTGTGCCATTTGACATATTGTTCTTGACTTTAAGAAAACTGTCAAATGTAGCACCTCCAACTGATTAAAGTGTGTGTGAAGTTTGGCTGGATACAAAAAAGCTTGAGCAGGGTGAGTTTTTAATTTTTTTGGTCCCATCATAGTTTAAAAAGGTTAGTGAGCTGCACTGAGGTGGACGTTGGAGGGTATCTGGTTTTGTCATTACTTGTACTAAAACCTCACACCCCAGATTTAAGACTCAAAGACCTCAACCTCCAATATTATTAAACATGACACAGGGTTTTAATGTTTTCAGCCACACATTTTTGGAACCCATTAGACAGTATTTGGAACCAGTTAGATTGCCCTCGTATCCCAAAGTGAGTTTGTGCCAAAGGTGTATAGTTTAATGATTTAAAATCATATATTTGATGCTGACTTTTAAGGCAGACTGCATTCTGAAACTGGAACTGGAGCTTTTGTTCACATACAAAGCCAGTCGGAAGAAAAGTTTGCAAACAGTCCAGTTTGAACACGCCTCAGATGTCTTTGTGGTACATGATGGCTGATATCGAAACTACAGTTCTTATGACATTTTTTACATTGCTTCCATCTGAAGACTCCTACTGTTCTGTCCTGTCTGTAGACCTCTGCCACACTCATTTTTTTTTTACTTAAGGTGTAGTCACCTGTTTTTACCGGGACTGCATAACCTCATATGTTAAGCACGCTTGGAATATTTGTCTTTGCTACATACCACAAAAAGCCACAATGTAGGCCAAATAATGCATTTTATTTAATAGTATGTATAGTATGCTTTTCGGTGACTGCAAGCAATAATAGCGTTCCTGATGTGTATGCTGTGAATGTTCATGTGAAGACATTCATGTAGTTTTATAAACGAAATGTCCCAGTCCTGCAGCCTTATCACTGATCACCAGATTTGAACTAGATCACAGAAGATGGATGATGATGCAACGTGTTGACTGGGCCTCTGTCTCCATTTACACTGAGAAATAAAAATATGGCTCCATGCAGATTTTGCTTTTGCATTGTGTGCATGTTTTCTCTTGAGGAGGTTAAGTGCAATAGGAAGTGTTCCGGAAAAGGAGACCGTTTTTCAGATATAATGCGAGTATTCACTTTGGACACATGTATGGTGGAAAGGCTAATTAATTATTTGATCTTGACTGAGACAGGCTTACTTTTTCACTTTGCAACATGACGTGGACTACACAGAAACAAAGGTAATAAACTGTACATTTTAGGGTACAAACACTTGTTTCTGGGCTGGTACCCTCAAGGGTATGTCTTTTACACCTTTAGTTAGATTCCTAGAGGATGTAGTGTGTATGTATGTATGTATGTATGCACGCATGCATGTATGCACGCACACAATCTCCGAGCACTTTATTAGGAATAATGTACTAATACTGGGTAGGGCCTCCCTTTGTAGCCCATCCCCCTCAAGGTTCGACGCGTCGTGCATTCTGAGATGCTTTTCTGCTCACCACAATTGTACAGAGTGGTTATCTGAGTTA
>JAOUQW010000023.1:16599984-16612636 GCA_028565825.1 Olivaichthys viedmensis | reverse complement strand
ACACGATTGGCTGATTGGATAATTGCATGAATGAGAAGGTGTGCATGTTCCTAATAGTGTTTGGGGGGGTGTGTGATTTTTATATATATATATATATATATATATATATAAATAAAAAAGAACCACTTTTTTGAGGACCATCATTGTATATCATTTGTGGCTTAGGGAACAAAAATGTACCAGTACAGTACCTTTTTTTATTTATTATTATTATTATTATTATTATTTATTTCCCCCCCCTGTTGTAAAGCCACACAGATTTATACCTTTGCAAAGACTTTATAACAACTAACTGGAGGATATAACAGGACAACTCAAACATTACAGCTAAAACGTATTATGTTCATATAAATTTAACTTGATGGAATTGTTTGATTATGCTACGTGTTTGGGGGGGGGGGGAGCAACAGATGAAGTGTGAGCCCAAAGTCTTTTGTTTTTAACTAATTCTTTTTTTTTTCTTGCCTAATTGCTTTCGTTCGTTCATTTAAAATGATCGGGTAAAACGGGGAATTATTTATTTTTTACCTTTCGCTGCTATAAAATCATAACTTCAATATCACCATAATACAGCTTTATGTGGTGTTTAAATGCCAGAATGCTGTTCTTATATGAAAGTTTTTCACTAGGCCAGTGTATATAATCATTTGTCTTGAGTTTAAATTCCTTTTTTTTTTTTACTGCCTTTAAATACATCTTATTTTACTGGCTAGAGAAGGGACACAGAATGTATAAAAATAGCACTCTATGCATTATCCATAAGTTTAAAGTGTAATTCTGCACTATAAGGTCATTTTAAAGGACAACCTCCATCCTATTCCAGCCATAATGGCGGGGAGACAAAATGAACTAGCAGTACAGGAATTGGTGCCATACTTGGTAAAAAGATCAAGCTGTAAAGTATGTGATCTGCTTTTTGGGTCAAAAAAAATGTAAAGCTCAATTAACGGACAAACGAGAATGAATAATACTTATTTGTTTTGTCCTGTTTTTATTTTTGTTACAGCTCTTAAACACTTGAATAAGACTAAACTTTTAAGAAATTGTGTTCAGGTAGCAGTCAGGTAGAATCATAGTTATGTGGAATTTTTCTTTTAAATGACTTTAGAGTGTCCTTTAGCAAAACATTAGTATCAATAACCTCAGGATCTAGTGCAGCTTTGAAAGCTTTACTTTGTGGTTCAGTAATTTTATTAGATTTGTTTAAAAATGCTGTTTTAGTTCATGTATATTATTTGTGTTGCCTTACACATCAAACATTTTACTGTTTATATAAGCAGCAGTCTGGCCATAGGATCATATAATACCAACAGAAAGCGGGAAGGGTATTTTTCTTCTTTCTACCATTCTTCTTGCCCTTACATCCCTGCAGCACCCTCCCACTCAGCTCAATCAGTTAAAATGGAGCCTGTGAGTCACATGGTTTCCAAACAGGCATGTGCTGGTCTGATCATGCTATGTCCTCCTTCTGCACACATACTCGATCATGCTAAAGCCACAGAGAGAGGGGGAAGGGCCAGCAAACCTCCACCGGTGCCGCAACTCTCCCTCCTCCTTATCCAAACCTATAAGAATTCATGAGTTCCACTCACATGATCACTGCATGAGCTGAAGACATGGCGCCTGCTCAGTTGTTGGGACCCTTTTGTATATGCACATGAATTTGATGCCCATACTATGAAATAATGCTGCTCAGAAAATTGGTATGGGGAGGATCGTCTGATGAGATTTGCTCACTGTGGGGGGGGAGTATTTTGTTCCCTTAGAAAAGGCAGATTGGTGTTTTATGACTTCTTAATACAGACTAGAAAAAAATTGTTCATCTAGCTTGCATAGAAGTGTTGTTGTTGTATTTCTTTATTTTTTTTAAGCGTATTCAGAAGAGAAATTAATACAAAAGGCACTAAGCAAATAGTCGAGATCTGGTCAGAGAAAAAAAATAGTTGCTTTTGCAAACTGAGAAAGCACAGGTAGCGTCTTGACGTTTAGTGATGTGCATTATATGATAATCACTGCACATCCCTCTAGATGTGCTTTAAGTTGTTATACAATTGTAGGGATCATTTCAATTAAAAATTTTTTAACTTTGTCATCCACTTTTTACATTCTCAGATACTCAAGTTATGGACCAAAGGATGATTTCAGTAATATGCCATGTTAATGTTACCCTGTGCTCTCAAGCCTCTGTTTTTAGTGTGGTGTGGCTTTTAGCTGACCATGGTTTAGTTTCCCTACAAACATTTTTACTTTCATAGTAAATACTCGCATCACAACCCTGATCTCAGATCAGCAGCAAAGCCTGGTTTAACTAGAATGTTCTGAGTAGACATGTTGCCAGACAATCAGCTTTAACATTGGGAATGAGCTGTAATATGAGGAATTTAATAATAATAAAAAATATATATATATATTGATTTTTATATAAAGTTGAGAGCACTGTAGTTTAGAGGATGGGTTTCTGTTCCCCAGCAGTCAGCTGCACATAGGATTGAAAAGCCCCATGTTCTTGACTCCGTGTAGTTCTCTGCTGATTCAAAAGAATGTCGGGGGTTTTATGTCACACTTTTAGGAAGAACCCCCCCCCCCCCCCTTGTGTTTTTGTAAAGAAGAAACTGTGGCACAGTTTTGCTTTCTTTAAAATGCTCCTCAGAATGGGAAGACGTGTAGATTGGAGAGATTTGCTTGGTATATTTGAGATTTTAAAAAGGACTTGCAAAGGTTGTGAATATATGGAAATATGAATATCTATATGGAAATCCTGGGGAACTGTCGTCTTGGGTGTTTCAGTTCAAAGCCATTCACAAACGAACATTGGAAATACACGTCCTTTTATTACATGCAGAAATCAACATTTTTCCTGAATTTCTCCTTTTAAAGGTTAGTTGTGCTCAGCAAGCCAGTGCTTTTTATCTAATTAGATCTGTGCTATTTATTGGTTTAGCATTAATATTCAGAATCTGCTGTTTGCAAAATTTTAGACTCAATTTTTCATTCTGTATTCTGTGTAACCTAAAATATATGAACTGGACGGGAGCGTTTACTTTAAATAGAATAATAATATTCTCAAAGATGGACTATAGTTCTCAAGTTGTAATAATCGACTCTGATCTCTTTTAGAGAAGCATTCGTTTTATTTGTACATTTTTTTTTTTTAAAGACAAATTGTGAAGCTTATTTAGAAGAGGAAATAAATCAAATGTAAATTAATTGAATAAAGTAATGCTTGTTTGTAGTTTTTGTTGAAGTAAATTGAATTAAATTCTACATTTTGTCAGAGTTGATTTAAATTCTATATTTTGGCCTTTTTTTAATTTATTGTAATAACCTTTGTCGAAAAAACACACGCTACAGCTGTGTTCTCATTAGCTGTGATAAAATGTCGATTATATCTTAATACAACTTTGTTTTAAGAAAATTTTGAAAGATACTGATCATAACCCGGTGATAATTTTTGTCATCTATAATGTTCAGGTTAAACTGAATAAATGCATCTATTTTAAATCAACACACAAGACCAAAAAAAAAAAAAAGCCATGCTTGTGATTTATTTGCTTATCAAGAACTTTAATTCTTTGTTTAAGCTTTATTCAGAGCATTATCTTTTAGTAAATGGGTATTGATAATACTTCCCTGTGAAAAGTCTTGCAGTATTCTCGTTAATGGATATGAGAAGTGCAGTGGTTTGGCATTTGACAAGTCAGATTTGTGAGACAATGGGCTATTTTATTTTTGGGGAGGAAGGTGGGGGGCAAACGATGGTAATGCAAGGTGTTAATAGACTATAGAGGAGATTCAGATCTCGGATCTCTCCCAAAACATATTTAAATGCCCTTTGGCTTTGTCTCATTGTTCTCGTTTATTGCGCTTGAGGCTGTAACACTGGATGGAGCTTTTTTTGAGATGGTTAGTAGTGATTCGACCATTTAATCAAAAACAGACGAATTTATTTTGCAGAAACCAAACGAGCCATAACCATCGATTGGTGTAAAAAACGTTGCAACCTATTGGCTTAAACCCTTAGCTGCTTCTGTTCTCAAAAACATGCGCACATTTGCGCTCTATATGTGACGTTTTGTAAGGTTTGCGTTCCCGGTTCTAGGAGATCACTCGGCATCAGACATCTGCAGGGGTTTCTGGATGCTTCCGAATCGCTTAAGAATCATTAAGCCTACGTTCCTGTTTTCTTTTAGGAGCTCCTTAATTAAAGCAGACTTGAGTTATTGCTACGTATTTGCATGCAGTAGTAGTTGCAGCGTGGATACACACGGTTCTGTCTACTTTTCCACCAGCACCACCCCTCCCTCCTTCCTGCGGTGGGCGGGTCCGTGTGTGCGCGCGCCGCCTCTTCCACGCTGCCGTAGTATTCTCGAGTAGCTCGGCGACTTTATGAATGAAGGCAGGTCTCCCCCTCGCTTCTCTGCCCGCGCTGCGTTGCAGAGGCACGGGATCAAACGGCACGTTTTTGCGCTGTGCTTTTTGAAGCTCTAAATGCTGCCTTGTTGCATTTAAAAAATAAACTCGACTGAGCAACAAAAACAACAACGAGCAGTAATGACTACTAATCTGGGACTAGGGGAGGCTGGCTTTTGAAATTAAAATGTGGACCGACTAATTTACTCGAAGATGTTTAACACATAAGAACTACTTATTGCACAATAGACGTTTCGTTTATTAGACTGCATTCTTGCGCACGAATCCCAGTCATGTGCAATGATGCAGTGCAGTCGCATTCATATTTCAGACCATTAAAAGGTTCAAATGCACGCAGGCATGTATGAAATATCATAAGCCGTGCTGACATGGTTGCTTAACAAAAGTCCTCCTGTCTTGTATGTGCCTGGAATAGGCTGCACGGCGCGCACACGCATGTGGCCGCGCTTCAGTGTGGGTAATTGGGCGTCGGCATGAGAGTATGGCTGTTTGCACTCTAAAATGGCTGGGTTGAAATTGGGTTGTGTTCAATCACAGCTTGGGTCAGTGCTGGACAGAAGAGCCTATTCCATGGCTTAATCTAACCAAGTAAGAGAGGTTGACAATGTAACACATTTTGGTTTATTTACTAGAATAGGCTACTGGCTTCATATTAATTTGTGACGTTTTTTTCTTTTTCTTTCTTTTATTTCCCCATTTTTGCTTTCTTTCAATAGTGCCTGTAAAAACGCAATTTAATACACCTGATGTACTCAAACGTAGGTCTATTTCTAAATGAAGATGCGATTTTGTAAGGCAAATCGTCCCTTTTTAATATACACACTTTAAGGGGTAAAAAGAAAAGAAAAAACCTTGCTTGAAGGCGATGAATAACCATTCGCTTCAAAGATTACAATTCAAGCTAATATTGTAAACCTGGATTTTCAAAAAAGCAACCCGGAAAGTTTTTTTTTTTTTTTTTTTTGCCCATTCGTAGGCAATAACATTTATTTATTTATTTATTTATACATGTGAAATCTGTCTTATTATCATTTTATTTATTTTTGGTTATTATTTACTTTTATTACTCGTCGGCATGCTGAAAGCCTGCCTTGGCTGATTGGCCACATTGTAGATATACGAAATGAAACGTTTGCGAAATTGAGCCTCCGTTCTGATCGTGTCACACCCGTTAACGCTGGTGGAGGCTGCTATTAAAGTTATAAATGTGCTGCTAGGTTGTGCAATGGTATTCATGCGGGTTTACAAAAGCGAATACTAACCCTTTATTTCGTTAAGGCAATTTGCTTCTGCACCGAAAGGAAGTGCGCTCCTGAAGAGGAGTCGGGAAAAAGACACTGTTGAGAAACCGAAGCTTTGGGTCCGAAATGGCGCCCTGTTGGCCTACCTACAAGCGACAAGGTGCATCATGGGGGCTCGGGACCCTCTATAGCAGGGGTCTTCACGCTCATCCACAGAGGGACGGTGGGGGCACGCTTTCATTCCGGCCCAATAGGGGCCCACATCTGTTTCCACCTGTTTAATCAAGTAGTCTTCAAACGACTATTAGGTGTGACTTCTGCTTGGCCGGAATGGGGAGAAGAAGAAGAGAGAACCTGCAGCCACACCTGTTCTTTTGTGGATTAGCTTGGAGACTCCAACCCAGTGCAATGCAAAGTGTGCTGCATATTTGGCACTTTGCTTACAGACACGACTTCGTAGATGGTGCACTAGATCGTAAACAGGGTGTGGTTTTTGGACCAGTGGGAGAGATGCATGCTGCTCGGATCTGCATTGTTCCTAGTGGCAGTACGGTGAGATTGATCCGCCCACTAACCAGCGCCTCGGTTACACAAAAACTAGCCAGCACCGTGAAGCAGGGGGAAAAAACAAACCCCCAATATAACCTGCGTTTAGATTATAAAGGAGGGAACCCAGCTTTAAGCGTGTAGTCTCGCTCACGTGCTTCAGACTTGCACGTTACCAATTTGAGTCGCAGTGAAGCAGAAAATCCTGCTTTACATGTGTCGAGATAAGAGCCAGTGTACAGTGCAGACACACAAACCTACACCCGGCCTTTCGCGCCATCTGAAGGAAGCCGTTCCGCAACCGCCTTAAATGCAACTCTGTAGCGAAAGCGATTCTTTCGCGTCACTTCGAATGAGTGCGGCCCGATGACGTCATAGTGTGCCGAAGCTTTGCAGCATGACCTTTTAGGTTAACATGAGGCAGCTACACAGTAAACATTTACACTTTTACATCCTTCCATGTTTCTTTGTTCCTCTCTGGTATATTTCACGTATTCGTCCCAAATCTGGAGCCGAGCTATGCGAGTTGCATCACGGTTGTCGAACGTGGGCCCCCCACGCGCGCACACGCGCGCGCACACGCACCCAAACTTTTTGAACGCGTGTGGGTGAGCTTATCATACTTTGCGTGTAATCAGGAAGACTAAATAACAAGAACAAGCTCGATGAGCTAAATGTTCAGGCCTGCGTTTAATTGAGGTTTTTGGTTACGATTTGCACGCTTTTGTTTGTTTGTTTGTTTGTTTTTTTAAACTGTATCAGCCGGTTTGCTTTTAAATGCGAGTTTGCGTCTAGTTTTCACTTCGCAACAGGTAACCGGTATTAATGGACATGCTTTGCTAGCAACTGTTTGCTCGCATGCTGACGTGCAGCATGATTTAGTCCGAAAGCAGGCCGAATCTGGTTAAACGAGGGAGCGGGGCCATTTTAGTTCTCGTGCCGCGCTCGCGAAATGGCGCACGCGAGAGAGGAGTGCGTCTTGTTTTATTCAGATTTATTACATGATCGTTGGCTTAAAGCGAACTACATTATTATTATTATTATTTCAATGTATTTCATGTTGCATGCATCTCGGCTTCATGGCGAGGCAAGCATGCACAATTGCCTATTCTGTCGCTGATACTTGGGCGCCTCCTGCACACATCCTCTGGTTTCTCTTATCGAAATAAAAAAGGAGTTGATTTGTGACTGCTGGTTAAGCTTGTGCTTAAAGGATGCCCGAGCCCACGTGCTTTTTCTTTTGTTTGGACAACTGCTCGCCGGAGTGCGTCGACTCGTTTAGCAGTCCCTCATGGCGTCCCGAGTTTTGTAGCCCGCCTCACAAAATGGAGGCCATCACAGAGGCTTCAATCTCCTCATACGGAGCTGCTTGCAGTGTGTGCAGCAGAACGTGAACTTTGACCCGGACTTGAGGGCACATCCCCTTTGCAGCAAGAAAAGGAATTCCAGAGTTGGTCTTTTCTAACGGCCTGTACTTCACCCAGCACCCACCACAAGCGACCCCACCCCGTAGGAGACCGCCTAGGCAAACGGAAAGCCGAGAAGAGCAGAGCGCGCATGCGCGTGAGCAGCGTTTTGCACAGGAGGCGCACGCGCGGACGCGTCCGCACGGTACACCGAGCTCTTCCAGCTGATCCGATGCCATTCGCCTACATCGCAAACGACGGAATTTGAGATCTAAACCGTCACTGTAATTTCGAGCAAGGCTGAATTCAGTCCGAGCGCGCGCTTCGTACGAGTTGATTTTATTACACGCAATCATTTCGTCCTTGAACTAAAGTCGTGTCCATGAACGTCTGAAGTCGAATGGTACGACAGTAAATGTCACGGAACAGTTGACTGGGTCTCCTGTTTTGGGGGAACATAATTGCAGCCAGTTTGATTTCTCTTTCCGCTTTAAACATGGCTGCCCTCACAGCATAAACTGGCCCCTTTTCAAAAAGTTTAGATTTGTGTATATATATATATATATATATATATTTTGCCTATAACCCCTACCCTGGCCTGGCCTGCAGCTCTTTTAACCCACCAGAGCGTTCTCCCATTTGGGGTCAAAGGCCGAGATGCAAGGTTGGAAGGTTGGGAAGAACGCACATACTATGAGTAGATGAATTGGAAACCTCTTGTGCGCTCTCTTCCATACCATGCCAAATTCCACAGTTCCCAAGACAAAAGGGAAAGAGAGGGAGAGGGAGGAGTTTTTTCACATCATAATGCAGGAGAATGACCTTAGTCTCTTTTTTTTTTTTTCACCCCCACCGGTTACCAATGCAGAGGCATTCCTCAGCTGAGCATGTTGCACCATGCTCATTGTAATTTGATGGTGGTCATAAGCATTTGTGACCCCTAAAATCCAGCATGCATACAAACACGCAGCCTGCATACATGAAACGTGTACAAATAGACTTTTATTTATTTATTTATTTTTATTTTTAAATGATCATTATGTAATTTCATGAATCATAATTTGTATAACTCACTCAGTATTTCATATGCCTTTGTGTATTAGTCTGAAAATATTATAATATTTGGCAATAACAAAAGCTTTATGCGCGTGTTCTGGAAATACAATTTTGTGCAGCCGTGTGGCGTTTGCATAGTCTTTTGTGTAAGATGCTTTGCTGTAAATGCATATTGGTCATGTTTGATGATCGTGATCTTGATTGCATGTAAATTGTATTTTTCAGCTAACACTGTGCATTGTATCTGGTCCTAGATCAGCCATTGTGGAAGGTATACTGCAGTAACTCATTCTCTCAAATGTGTTTTCGATAAATCGTTCCATCAGAGGACATGGACCTACTCGTTCAGTTGATGAAGTTGCATAATGAGGGACCAATAAATATATGGATTATTAGCAGGTTATGACTCCTGAGTTCAGCATCTTAAGCCGCAGAAGCTTCCTCAGATGCAGGTTTGATTTAGAGTGATTTAAGCACTGCTGCTGTCCATCTCCTAGCTGACATAGGCACTGCACAGTTTTCTTGTTCTCTAGTGAATAAATTAGGAAAGATAACAAGGTAACCTTACAAAGGTGGATGTGGGGACATGACATGCATCTCGTCTAAAATCTGTCCCTCGGTTTTAGTAGATTGCGCTCAAGAAATGCCCAAATAAGCAGTAGCAGTGTGCCTCAGTCATTTTAGGAATTTAATTTAATTTTTTCTTCCCCCCACTGACCATAAATTTACGCCCATATTTCAGCAGCACTTGCAGATCGTCCATACGCGAGGTCTAAATTTTGTCATGTATTAATTTAGGTTAAAACCAACTACCCACTCCCTCTTATAACACTAGAAAGGGGTGGAGTAACAGTTTTGTGTTGTACAGAGTTTCTTGGCATCTTTTCACAAAGCATCCCTGATCTAGCTTCTTACTTTCTAATTCGCTTTGGTTGCGGTCATGATTTTAGCGCAAGCTCTGATTTACCCAAAAGCTTTCTAGCTCACCTAACAACAGTGAAGCGCGATTTGTCTCTCCAGGTATGCTTGGAGTAGCTGTCGTCTTGTACCATGAGATGAGAGAGAATATTTATTTATTTATTTAAAATATACATATTCCCCATTTCAACAACGTCATCTATTAGATAACAAAACAATCTATCGATCGAGGTTATTGAGCAATTATCTAGCATGAATCAGTTGGTTAGATTCATCTTTGCAATGTGCTCGTAGAAACATGTGTAAGATAATTGTTTCCTGCTGCTTGTCTTGTATAGGATAACCTTTAAGCTTCCTGGGGAATAAGTGTTTCTTAAAACATCGGAAGATGAAAGGTCAGCTTTAAGCTTTGTCTTCCACATGAGCATAGGTGTTCAGTGGATTTTCTATACGCAATAAGACAAACGAGTGTTACTTGGTTAGTGCATGGGCACTTCAGTATCTAACAGCAAACAGGCCATGGTGAATAGGCTCCACCTCTCGAGCATGAAAAGGGTTAATGCTGCATCAGCATGCCTTGATTGCCAAGCTTGTGGAATAACCTTTGACCTCTTAGTGGGGGTGGGGTTTTTAAAAAAAAAAGGGAAAAGGGGGAGGGGGGGGGAATAAGGCAGAGGCGAGTGGGGGATGGTGGCCCTATCAGGTACAAAATAACAGCGTGAGGGGGAGGGGATGTTGCCTCAGTGAAGTTCCTTCTCCTTCCTGAATTTCGCATGGTTCACCATTAGCAAGAGAACCCAACATATCAAACGCCTCAGTGTCCATGTTTCTCTGTTCAGTAGAACATATAAAGCTTTCACAGATCTTGGATCATCGCTCTTACTGAGATGTTCTGATCGCTGTGTGTGTGTGGCCCCTGTTCCACCATCATAATGGACTGTGATCCAATTGCCTAACTAGGCTTTGAGGGAGTGTTTTCATTGACTTGAGGAACCTCTTGAGGAGAAGTTCGCCTTCTCCACCTAGACCATAATCAGCTGAGAACTTCCCTCCATAAATTCCTGTTATGAAGATCGAGAAAAAGGGACGGGACAAGGCTATGAAGCCCGTCACCTCCCCCACTCACACCATTTTCAGCATGGACTGGAGAAACTCGCAGGGCCTGTCCAGTCAACTACACAGATTTATTTCAGTCCCAGTCCCAGGTGATTTTGTGTGTTGCACCCGAAGCGACTTATCACCAACTAACAAGCCCCCTCGCACCAAATCTCGTCTCTGTATATTCTTTTATTTTTATTTGTTGTAAGTGTTCATTTCAGATTTACTTTAAATTTGCTCAGGCTTTGAGGAAGTTCATAAATCACACACTTTTTCCTTAACTATTTTATCAGTTGTGGATTATATTAATTAATTTAATATGTAGAACAGAGAATTTTTATTAAATATTTTTCAGTCCAATCTCTCTCTCTCTCTCTCTCTCTCTCTCCATATATATATATATATATATAATTATTATAATTTTTTGTAACAAACACATGGTATTGCCTCTTTACAAATATACAAATTGTGGTGGAAGTAAAATTATTTATGTAATCCTAGGATCAGCACTGAGTTGTAGTAAGTTGTCATAACTGTTTCCACTTATAGAATTTCTTCTTTTTATTTCTAATTACTTTTTCATTTCTCAGACGGTAGTACAGGCAGTGGTCTGGAGTCAGAAGTCTGTATTTTCATTTACATTACACTAAGAAAGAGAAACTTAAATCTGAAAATCCTGAATCAAAACAGCTTTTGAAATCTAGCTGACTAGCTTTGCAGCCATATTCTCATTTCTTTCAATGCATACATCATGGGATTAAAAGCAGTAAGAGTTCATGAGATATTTTATCCTCTATCATAAAGAAAATATCATACAGGAATAATGTATCAAAAAAAAATTCTCAATTGTGGATTTAAAACTTGGTGCTTATAGTGAAATCCTGCTCAGATATTTATTTATTTATTGCCTTTGCTGGCATGCAGTTGTCAGACGTGCATACATACCTTGTTGCGTAATTGTTCCATAAATGTTATCCACATGTTTTTTATTTTGTTATTTTTGTGTGGGGTGGTGGAAGTTATCAGCAGTACAGATGTCCAGATGAGTTTATCTAATTCCTCTGTATAAAATGTTGCTAAGTGTTCTTGTATTCGCTAGTTGTTTTCAACTGACCAGAAATCAGTTTGGAAGTCATTACTATCGTGGTTCATAGTATTTATGGAGGAAAGTCTGGGGGGGGAAGAGATCAGTGTAAAGGGGGTCCCGTCTGCTCGAAGTTGTTTTTACAGGTCTGTCAGGAGTACTGAGCTCTTGCCGCCATATTGACTGAGGAATCCCATGCTTCATTACTGCAGTCATTTTGTAGGCCAACCATAATCAGCTGGAGCTTTAAGCTCAGCTCACTAAAATGCAGTCACCTTTTTAGAAATGTTTTTTTTCCTTCTCTCAGCTTTACATTATATACCGGAAGTGTGAGTATGCAAGTGGAATTGGGGAGGAATGCTTATTTCTGTCTTGAAAGCCCATTGTTTTTTGCTCCCTCCCACTCGTTCTCCCCGCCTTTTTGCCACTACCTCCTTTCATCCTTTTTAACTCTTCTGCTGATTGGCTGAATGAGAAACAGCTCGCAGGAAGTGGCGAGGCGAAGGGTGAATTACGCTAACAGTGCTTCTTGACTAGGATACTTCCTGTGTGCTTAGTTTCCTGTTTGACCTTTGACCCTTCTTTTGCTCTTATATAGTTAATTGGTTGGTATGTGGCTCAGCTCTTTTTGTGTGTGACTATTTGGTTCAGTAGATTTCCGTGAATTTGATCATTTTGTCTGTTCAATGAAATTCCATTAGAAAACTATTACTAGGGTAAAAGTAGTATTAGTATTTGAAGTGTTATACCTACACACACTTTTTTATTTATATATATATATATATATATATATTATAATTAAACGTGTGCGTGTGAGTGTGAGAGAGTGTGTGTGTGTGTGTGTATATGTGTAATGGTCACTCACTTTACAG
>JAOUQW010000023.1:16583549-16599304 GCA_028565825.1 Olivaichthys viedmensis | reverse complement strand
GAGTGCATGCATGCGTATGAGTAATTGCATACACAGATGCATTGCTCTGGGGTGTGTGTGTGTGTGTGTGTGTGTGTATATATTTTTTCTTTTTTTAAAATATATATATATGTGTGTGTACGTACATGTGTGTGTGTGTGTGTGTGTATAAATAAAATTGTTTGTATGTATACACATTATTTATACACACACGTACACGTTTGTAAATGTATGAAGAAATTTAAGTCAAGCAGAAATACTTGCTCATTTGTTGATTCTGTAAAGGTGGTACGTCATCATTTTTCTCTCCACATATGATTGATATGATTTTGTGGGACGGCAGGGTCAACGCTTTTGAGATTCATGCCAAACACATAGTTGGAGTAGCCCCCTAAAAAAAAAAGAAGCTGTGGCTCCAAACTACACTGGTACTCTGTGTTATGATCTGATTGTGTGTACAGGCCTCATGGTCACATGCCTGTGCATTGAGGTGTCCCTGACCAGATTTGGCTGTGAATTTGTCCGTTTGTCTGGGGGTGGGGGGTGTCCCCAGTTTTTATTTTATTAACTTATTTATTTTTTAAAATCTTTGAGTGACGTGTGAAGTTGAGTGAGCGTGGTGTGAAAATGAAACTCTCAAGCTTCATCCTCATGTTTCACACTCGCGTCAAAAACTTTTCTACTCCATATTAAAATGATCCACATTTTGCTGTATGGTTTCCCCTTAAACTTGTAAAGCATATTCCCACATTATACCCACTTGGATCTGTAACAGCTGTGCAGTTTCCATTTTTGGCATTACAGTTAGGAATCCTCAGTTTGCTTTAGGCGGGAAAAAAGGTCCTTTCCCTCATAAAACTCACATTTCAAACCCAGGCAATATCCTGCAGATTTTAGTCAATGTATGAGTAGTGTGGAGTTGGTGTGCTGACTGTGTCTAGTGTGTTTGAGGCAAATTTAGAATTGTATTGTGATTGTGTTATTAACATTTCTATATAGATGTTAAATGTGTGCTCAATAAATAAGGGAGGAGAAAATGGTGGCTCGGTGGGTGTGTGCGGGGGAGTGCATGTTTGCACTTCATGCGGTGGTGGTGTCTGAAAGCGTGTTTATAATTCTGAGCGATGGAATGCGTCTCTTTGTGTGCGTGCCGCTGACGGACGATGGGACCTGCTGAGTTCTCCAGAACAGCTGAGGCTGGCCCATCATGCACCAGGCTGCGTGCGTGTGGGCTCCCTCACGTGTTCATTACCAAAGGGGCCTCCAAGGCAGCTAGCCTCTGTAACGGCTGCTTGAAGACGCACCTGCTTATGTGCATGTGTGTGTGTGTGTGTGTGTGTGTGTGTGTGTGGGTGTGGGTGGGTGGCTTCATTGTGTACATGTTGCTGAAAGTGTATGTGGGAGCTGCACGGTATACGTTGGGAGTGGGAGTGTACATGTGCACACAGAGGAACGGGATGTTTTTGTAACATGAAAGGGCGTAGGCTGTGAGTGCATGTGTGTCTGCATGCCTGCGCCATGCATGTGTGTGCCTGCATGCCTGTGCCAACAACGACAAAGCACATGAGTTCTTTCCCCCCCTTTTTTTTTTTTTCTTTCTTTCTTTGTGTGATGGCTTTGAAACACTGAAGGAGAAGGTTGTCAGAACATTCATTGTGATTGGAGATGGACACGAGAGGAAAGCGTCGCACATGTGTCTTCCAACTTGAGCTTCTCCATTGGCTTATTTTATACCTTTTGTGCCCATCAGCTTCTAGTTTTGTTGCTTAAAATCTTTAAAATTGATTGACGAGCCCACTGACAAAAAGGCTGATCTTTTTAAATGCGCTGCTTGACCCTGCCCACAGCTATAGGACAATAGCATAGAATGACCCCTCCATAGTTCTAAAGAACCTTCACCTTTGCCCTTCTTAGAGGTGCATTTTCTTCTTTCTTCAGTCTTCTGTTGTCCTTGTTCACTATAACTCAAGACCTTTCTCAGGAGTCTGTTATTAAAAACTCAGGCTTCCTCTGCCTTTTAACTTTTAACTTTAAAATTTTTTCTCATTTCTCATGAAGGCTCTCTTGCCTCTCCATTGAAAGAGAAACCACACTTGGCACGTATGGCTGAAGTACCAGATTTATTCTAGCACATTCTGTACTTGTAAGATTAGACGTGTTCACCAGCCCTTTTGTCTTACCTCATGATGGCTTTAATAGCTGCAAGTTGGACCTCGTTTTGTCGGTGGAAGCGATATGCAAATTTAACTTTTGAAATTTTAATTAAGGATGGGCTCCCCCATCCCCCAGTCCCTAAACAGTAGGGAGATGCACACAAAAAGAGTGTCCTTTTCCACCCCTCAAGTTCCATCCATCTTGTTGGCGTAAAGCAACAGAGATGTTTTCGGGTCTGATGCCCCATGAAGCAAAGGGCTCACTAGGGATCGTGTGTGGCCGGGAGGGGGATGGAGGTGTATACGTGTGTGCCTGTGGAGTGTTCAAGCGTTAGGGTGGGGGATGTGTGGAGATTGCCGGTAGCCATTGATCAGCGCCAGGAAATACTGGTAATCTTTGGCAGTTCTAAAATCAGGGTCTTTAAAATGTTGCGTTAACTAGTAAATCTTGGTTTTGTTATACAATCAGTGTCCTAAAACAACATATGTTAGGGGGGGGCCTTATTACAAGGAAGCCAACAAAATGGCCGCCACTGTGAACTCCGACATCTTGTTTGAGCCTACCCTCAAAGGACTGATCCAAGATCAGAGCAGTGCCCGAGCTGTTCTACGTGCAGAACTGAAAAAAAACAGCAACTGAGACGTAGTGATTTTCAATTGGGTAATCTCTTTGCAGCGTTTGGGACCCGATTGGCACTCTTGCCCGCCATTTTCAAAGAGTCTACGAGAGACGGCGGGTGGGGAGAGTAAATCACGCTGTTCTCCAACCAGTGGGTGGGTGTGACGTCCGGGGTTCAGAGGTCACCAGGGATTCTGGTGTTCACCCTTTTCCAAACTCCAGAGAGGAATTGAGCAGACCAGAGAGGTGGGCTCCTCCCTTTTGACCCCTGGCGTGAACTTTCCTGCTTGTTCCTCTGCACTCCATCTCCACCTAGAGGCTCTAGTGTACAACAGCAAGGCTTCAGGATGCCTTTTTCCTGTGACTTTCAATGCAAGGTTAAGGCACACATTCTAACCTGAGCAGCATTTGTAGCATGGCAGGATTACTATCCCAGTGTCCTGCTGTATCTCATGGGCATTGTGTTGGTCTGATGGAATGCGTTTGCTTTTTGCTCTCATCAGCTTATTCACGTTCCCTCGCTCGCTCTTATTTCTTTTTGTCACTCTTTCTGTTGTTCCTCTTTTATTGCTTCCTCTCTCTCTCTCCCTGATTCTCTTCATTCTCTCTTCCTCCTCTTGGTTGTGTGCTGGGATGGTTCCAGGACAGCTGGCAGCGTACTACAGTCGTCAGTGTCCAGTTTCAATATCCCCATTCAATCTTGACTTGCCGCTCTCTCTCACCCTGCTCACGTTGGCACACTCACCCTCACCCTACTGCTGCTCCTCTCTTTCTTCACCACGTTTTGGTTTATTAGCCACTTGGTTATATGTGTCTTATAGGTGCCTTTCGCTTATTCATTTTCCTTTTTGTGTAGACTTGGCTCTACCGCAACGTTTCCATACTTGTGCCTCAATTTTGTCGCTCTGCTAAACTAACAAGTACAGATAAGTGTTCAGAAAAAAATATATACATATCTGCTTACACTCACCATGTGCCATTATAAGTTATTTTTGGTGTTCCTTCAATGGCATTACTTTTTTTATTCAACTGCTGACTGAGCAAGTTGTCTTAAGGTTATATTTTTCCTAGAAAAATGTTGGGAGGTTTCGAAGGAAACATGTTGTTGTGGCTTTTGGCGCCGGTGATGGCATTTTAGAATGAGAGCGTGGACTCGGGAACCGCTGAGCTGTAGACATGGTGAGGTGGAGCTTGAGATCCACATAGTTTTTTACATGCTGTTTAACGTGTGTAGTAGCAATGCGTCAGACCAAATAGAGGCATGAGTCAACGGCATTCAATTTATTGGCGCTCTTTGATCAAAGCGAGCCTACTAATTGCCACCCTGTCTAGGTGAGAAAATAATCCTCATACTGGGTAATCCTAATTCTTTTGCGTATTTCACATTTCTAAGGAACCCATTTTAGTCATTTGTAGGCAAATAATCAATTTGATACATTTTAGGCTTAATTAGTCATTTTATCAGGCATTAAATCTTTTTCCTGAAGTGTTCCATCAGTGTGGTCATGCACTTTAATGAACAATACATCCACAACATGGTGAATTAATTGTGATTTGACTGTTGATTTGGGGAGAACTTCATTCCTGTATAGTACTTTAAATGGATACATTACATCCATCAAAACGTTGCTTGTGAAATGAGTCGTCATTTTGTCAATTGTTAATATTTTTTCCTTTATGAGAAATGACGACCTTGTGCTTTAATTTTGAATTATAATGTTTAAAAACCATTTCTCTTTGTCTTCTTGCAGGACCAGGAAACTCCAGATTAGAAACATTCCACCACATTTACAATGGGAGGTGAGTGTTCTCTTTGTATCTAGTAAATTAATCTACTCAGTGCGGATGGACTCGGACTAGACCAGACATGGACTACTTTCACCTCCTGGAAATGAAATGATCTCAGTGCTGTAGATGCTCTAGCTTCAAGTGCTCCTAGACAAGCAAGGTTAAAATAAATTACTAAATACAGAGACAATAAGAAGCCGTTTTTTGGGGAAAATGATTTGTACTGATCAAAACTGCCATACGTAAAGAATATCAGTGTATTTCTGAGTTACATTGTTTTAAAATGGCTAGTTTAGTCCATTTCATTAAAATCATTGGAGATCAGGGTGATTTTTAAATAAAGGTAATTATAATATTTGGTTCGGTTGCTATTTAAACCAGACATCTCTCATTCTGTGTATTTTTCAGTCTACTGGATTTTCTCAAACCGATTTGGGGGTTTCCCAAAATAATTGTTACTTCATGTAATTTTCAACTGTTTAGGTGAATGCTTGAATTGCACCCTTTTCATTGCAATGCTTTTGGGAAAGACAGCAGTCCATTTTCTTTTCTTCTTGGGTTTATCTACATCTCTCTAAACAAAAACCTTGTCTTTTTATATCTGTATCTTTGATCAGTAGATCAGAGAATCAGCACTCCCAGAAATCTACTAAAGCATTTCTTTAAGAGATGAGAAAACTAAATATGACTTGTGTGTTGCCATCCATCGTGTGTGTGTGTAAAATGCAAGTTGCGGGGCGTGGCACAGAGCACGCTGCAGCTCCAGGTGGGCTGGGTCTTCCTCAGCTCAGCCAGCCCCCATTGGTCCTCATGGCCGCCCGTCTCCACTTTCTCCATCAGCCACACGGGGGCGATCGGGCCGATTACGGAGCTGCGGTTAGTTTAGGGAATCGTACACATCGCTCATTATGCAGAGCAGATAGCTCGGTCGGTCTGCTTGTTTGAATCTGAATAAGGCTCCTCTGTATACACAAAAGATCTTACTGTCCAAAGCCTGGTGATGTGTCTCACCTTGTTGCTGTGGGTTTAGTGGAGAGTAGCGCTGATTGTGTGAGCAACATCTGTAGGTTTAGCGTCTGCCCATACCTACATTTTGGTGGCTTTACGTTGCTGGTTTCATGTTCAGCCCTCCACATGTTCAACACTCTTTTCTAACACGGTCCTTTCTTTATCTTTCTCAGGTGCTTGATGGTCTGCTTGCACAGTATGGAACCGTTGAGAACTGTGAACAAGGTATAGCCCATACCACTGCTCTCGTAACTGCCAGCACTACAGCATTTGTCTTGGCAATATTCATAATGTGTTCAAGACCTGTTTTAAATTTTAAAGTTTGTCAAACCTTCCATGTATTTCTTTCAATCTCGCCCCCTCCTTCTGCCTCTTTCTGTCTGAAGTGAACACAGAGAGTGAGACCGCTGTGGTGAATGTCACTTATGCGACACGGGAGCACGCCAGACAGTGAGTGGACTTTGTACTTTTGACCTTTCTTCTGTACATTTACAGGATTTTGAGCTTGCACTGTGGCTCTATGATTTCCTGCTCAAGCATTTTTAGTTTTGAAAAGTAATGGTAGTTTTAAGATGAGCGTTTGAAAAGGGAACTTGTGACCAGGTGCATTATAAACGCTTTCGACAACAAACTCTTAATCTTTTTATGGTGCACCTGCACTTGAGTTTTATACTAGAAATCGAAGCGACTGTGATTTGCGCTTTAAAGTGGAGCGCAAGTTTCTCTGTTGCGCAGCACAGTTATGACATCTAGTGCTGAATTAGATGTACTGCAGGGCCAACTTTCAGCCTTCACCTCTACATGAAACACCATGATGGTCTAATGTCTGAATTGTGCAGCATTCATGTAAAAAAATCTCTTGTTGACTTAGGTGCATGCTTTTTTCTGACATGCGAGTTGTGTTTTCACACCTGTACTTTATATTATGGAAACCTTAAACAGATCCCTAAACCGGTCTTGTAGATCCAAGTGTTCTAAATGTGTTATCTGGATATTTTTTAGAGCCATCCAAAAGCTGAATGGCTACCAGTTTGAGAACAACACATTGCGCGTGTCCTACATACCTGACGAGAGCATGGACGTCGACGCCCAGCGCAGCCCTGACACCGGTCGTCGTTCCGGATATGGCGGCCGTCTCAACTCCCGGCAGGGTGTGCCTGGCACAGGAATGCCTTCCAAGCACCAGCATGCTGATATCCCGCTCCGCCTGCTTGTGCCGACCCAGTACGTGGGTGCCATCATCGGCAAAGAGGGGGCCACCATCCGCAATATCACCAAGCAGACTCAGAGCAAGTGAGTGCTAGCTGGTTGTGATTATGATCATCCCACCATCATATACACACATACAGGGGCTCTGTATACAGGATTACATAAAGTGTAACAAGTATAAGAAAAGAGTGACATCCAAAACTACAGTATCTGGAGTATGACGTGTAGAATAATACAATAAGGCTGGGTACTCTCAGTACACACAAACTACACAGAACAACTGGAGCTTTTACTGGTGTCTGCAGAAAGCCTTAATTTGTCTGAAATTACATTTTGCTTATATATTTCCCTCTTATACCCTTTTCTTTCTTTCAGGATTGACGTGCACCGTAAAGAGAATGCCGGTGCCGCAGAAAAGCCCATCAGCATCCACTCAACTCCTGAGGGGTGCTCAGCGGCCTGCCGTATGATTCTTGACATCATGCACCAGGAGGCCAAAGACACAAAGACGTGAGTGAGCTCCAAACTTTCATCAAATCCGAATAGAGGTCTTATTCCATCAAACCTTTCCAGATAAACACCTCAGCTCACCTGAGCTCAGGTATACGGAAAAGGGCAGTTAGAGCTCCACTCCAAGCACGTTCAGCCGCCCTGTGACATTGCATGAGCAGATGTTGGCTTTACGTGTCTTGGAGGAAGCACGTGTGGTTTCTAGCTGCAGTGCTCTCGTGACTAAATAAAAATGCTCTTGGTGCTTTAGGGATTGCTGAGGTGAGCAATCCCACTTGTCATAGCCTTAATTATAGGTTTGTTAAAATTGTAGTGCAAATGCACTGGTCATAGATCAGTGTTGCTGATGTTGTTTCTCTTCCGCCAGTGCTGACGAAGTGCCTCTGAAGATCCTTGCTCACAACAACTTTGTAGGCCGTTTGATCGGCAAAGAGGGACGCAATTTGAAGAAAGTGGAACAAGACACGGACACCAAGATCACCATCTCGCCGTAAGTACACCAGCAAACGCACATACTCACTTCCTTACCACATAACTGTCCATAACTGTTTGAGAGTTTGAGTTTGTGTGTTTTCTCTGTTCAGGCTGCAGGATTTGACCCTGTATAACCCTGAGAGGACCATTACAGTGAAGGGTGCCATTGAGGCCTGTTGCCTGGCTGAGCAGGAGATCATGAAGAAAGTGCGGGAGGCCTATGATAACGACATCGCTGCCATGAATGTAAGTGTATGTGTGTAAGAGAGAGCGAGATGTATCCTGTGGCTATTATGGATTGACTGTGTTGAGTCAGCTCCTGTTAGATGATTTAGCCCAGTGTTTCTGTGCTCAAATGTTATTTCTTTCCACTTCCAGCAACAGACACACCTCATCCCTGGACTAAACCTTGGAGCCCTTGGCCTTTTTCCTCCATCTTCCTCAATGCCTCCTCCTCCCCCTGGAAACCCTGGGGTTTGTGCCCCATATGGCTCCTTTGGGGTAAGATACACAGCTTGCATAAATAGGAGTATAAAAGTAACACACAAGCAGCTATATTCATAAAGCATATCAGAGAGGGAGGAACATTTAGGGGATCAGTTTTGGTTTCCTAGCTCATGGGTACAGATTTCCGGAAGAATGGTCTTCTATCAGCCCTCTGACCTTTAGGTCCTCAAGTTTATTGCTATTATTTACAGTTTATTACTGTCATGACTGATCCTTAACTTTATGTACATAGGCTCCTGAGCAGGAGACAGTCCATGTGTACATCCCAGCACAGGCAGTGGGAGCCATCATCGGCAAGAAGGGACAGCACATTAAGCAACTGAGCCGCTTCGCTGGGGCCTCCATTAAGGTGCGGAGATGCTAACACATCAACACACATAAGCCCATTGTTTTTAACCATTTCACAGGTCATATGAGAATTTCAATTATCACTGCAATAATGACTGAAACTCTCCTGTAGTATATGCAAATTACTCAGAATTCTCAATTAAGGAGATTTTAGGGAATGTTAATATGTTCATGCTAATGCCCTGATTTTCTCCTCTTTTCAGATTGCACCAGCGGAGGCACCTGATTCAAAGATGCGCATGGTCATTGTTACTGGTCCGCCTGAGGCCCAATTTAAGGTATGGTTATAGATAACTGCTTAATAATCTCAGCGTTTAAACATTCTCACTTTATATGTTCAAATATTTTCTTCCTCAACACATTCAAGCAAGCAAATATTTAGTTCATTAACATATAATATAATATAAATGAATGCCTACGCTTACGATATTTGTCTTTTCACTTTAATAAAAGTTTATGCAGTTTGTCAAAGTAGCTCTCTGTCGTGTCTTAGGCTCAGGGAAGAATATACGGCAAGCTGAAGGAGGAGAACTTCTTCGGGCCGAAGGAAGAGGTGAAGCTGGAGACGCACATCAAAGTAGCAGCAGCTGCTGCTGGCAGAGTTATTGGGAAGGGTGGAAAGACGGTGAGGGATATTAAATGTTTTTTAAAGAATTAGACCGGTAGTCCCATTGACGCCTATAGAGTCTATGGGAAAACCTCAGTTCTGCCCAACTTGAGGTGCCAAGATGCTAAGCATTTAAACTGTACCCCTGTAGGTGAACGAGCTACAGAACCTGACTGCAGCTGAGGTGGTGGTACCAAGAGAGCAGACTCCTGATGAACAGGACCAGGTTATCGTCAAAATCATTGGCCACTTTTATGCAAGTCAGGTAAGTTTCACACAGGAATACATTTTCTTGGTTATTTCTCTTTTTGCCTTTGTTAATATTTGTTAATATGACTGTAGGTACAATAAGTAAAAGGTAGACCCTGTAACCAGTCATTAATTAGCTAGTTTATCAGGTACACCTACCGTAAAGGTGAACTTTGTAGGTATACAATTACTGACTGTAGCCCATCTGCCCATCAGTTGCTATGCATATTTTGTCAGAACCTTTCTACCCTGTCCATCTATTAAAGGGAACCACCATAGGACTACCACAGAGCAGATATTGTTTGGGTGGTGGTTCATTCTCAGCATACCAGTGACACTGACATGGTAAAAAAATAAATTAATTAATAAATTATAAATACAAAAAGAACTTCTGGGCATGATGCACTCCTACCAGCAACACTCATTAAGATGCCACTGCCATGTCACTGTTGTGCTGAGAATATGTGGTCAGCTGTGGTCCTGTGGTGGTCCCTTTCCATTGATGGCTGGAGTAGAGGGGGTCTGACAAATTGTGCATAGCAGCAGATGGGCACACATACAAAGTGCACATGTATGGTAGGTGTACCTGATAAAATAGCCAATGGGTACATGTACAAGGTGTATATAGTTATAAAAACTGCACCTAATCCTTAATGCTGTATTGACAGGTGACCGTCTAGACAAATGTAATGGAAGGACTATAAAGTTACTGAGATGAGATTACTTGAATCATGTCTTCTTACTTTCAGCTGGCCCAGAGGAAGATCAGGGACATTTTGACACAAGTTAAGCAGCAGCAGAAAGGTGGTATGGGAGGCAACCAGGGCTCTCACACACAGAACCTGTCAGAGGTGGGGCCCAACCAGGGAATGACCCAAGAGCCCAGGAGGAAGTAACAAGCTCCAGCCCCAAATTGGACGGACAAACGGATGGACAGACAGAGGAGAAACGGCGGACTGACTGAGAGAGAGTGTGACAGACCCAGCGGTAGACAGGGAGAAAACGAGCGATAAACTAAGAGGGGAATAAAAAGGAAAAATAAAATGCCTGAGAGGACAAAAGTTTAGAGAAATGAAATAAAACTAGAACTATGAGTGATTTAAAAATAGGAGGGGGGGGGGAAGAAAAGAGAGAGAGAGAACTAGGAAACAGAGACCAGATGCCAGGTCGATTGACTGGGGATGGCAGGGAATCCTGGTGACATCTAATGAAATTAACTTTTGAAATCATGGCTACGTGGCCTTGGGAGATAGTCCTGAGGAGTTCTCCTGAATTGTATCACACTTGGGTGACCTCAGCCATCACCAGTCAATCAAGTATTTTAAGGGTGTTTTTTTAAGAAGAGCTATATGTATAGAAATGTTTATTCAGAGGTATTATTAATGAAATGCAGTGAGGCTAAGGTGGAGAGAGGGGAGCGGAGAGCCCATCACATCGAGTCAATTAGGTGACTCATCCTTTGCCTACAGGAAATAAGGGGAGGGGCCATAGCTGTTAACACTGCTCTTTAAGTCCTTGGCAGTAAACTGTTCGTGGTAAGGACAAATATAGAAGAAAATAAATGAGGTTGTAAATATAATCTTCATGAATTTGTATTAAAGCACTGTTGAAGCACAGTGAGGGTACAGTAAGTGGGCGGGCCGAGGCTGACCCTGCAGTTGTATTGCAGCGGCTCAGCTCCGAGACGTAAACTCCACCTCCAGCCCTGAACTACGCCCGCGATGCTCGCCGGTGCGTGGCCCACGCACAAATGGCATATTTTATATATATTATATATATATGATATGTGAGTTAACCTGGCCCCTCAGAGAACAGAGAAAAATGGCAGGGGAAAGAGAACGTGGCACTGGGATCAGATCATTTTTAAATGAGACATTTAAAATTTGCTTTCGGTATCTGGGTTTTGCTGGACTCTATTTTTAGGCAAGAATGAACTTAAAAACCAGGTTCCTTTCTAACAGTGATGGTTTTGGCGATTTTAAACCAGTTGCCCTATTATGCGATGGGGTTAGATGCATCAATCTTCATCCAAATGAATTTGATTGACATTGACAGAAGGAGCCAATCCTCGATCTGTCCTCCTAACTGACTTTTGATGCATTTGGCCCTTGATTTTAATATCACATGGAAGATGTAGCCTCCCATGGCCCAGCTCTCTACCCTGCCTTTAGGTCAGAGGTCAACAGCAGGTGATGTTATAAAGGCCTCTGCGCTCTCTCTCTCCCCCACTCCATTCGATGTATGCTGATGAGGTGGCCAGAAGCCTGGCCGCCTTCACTCATCTTCGAACAGATTAGATAAAATGGAATTAAGTTTAAAAAAAAAAAAAAAAAAAATGGAAACCTACCTCAGGGTATTGTTACCTCAGTATTCCTAACGGCTTTTTTTATTTGTTTTTGTTTTTTGCCTTTTTTTTTTTTTTTTTTTTTTGGCTTGCTGGTGTTTTATATAAAGCTGATAGTCCTGAATATTTTATTTTTTTAAGGAAGACATATTTTTAGTTATTATCAGATGCTTCTTTTTCTTCTTCTTCCCCCTAGCTTTCTTTTCAGTGCGTATGAGTGGTGTCCGTGAGTGTATGGATGGCACCCCCCACCATACACACACACACACACACACACACACACACAATTTCAGTAGGATCCACAGGCAAGAGTCATGATTGTTTTTGGTGGTTATGGAATCAGTGCTGGCAGATTTTTCACAGTTGCCTTTGGACCTATAATCAGCTGAAATTGAAATCACTGGCCAATTGCGTAATGTTACGTCACAGTGATTGCCACATAATGGTCTTTTAGACTCCTTGACTCAAGTTGGCATGAGAGGATTACAGGTGTTTGTTAGATTTCTTTCGTTAATAATCAATCAAGAAAGCTGACCGTGGCCCTGACTGAAGAATGCTCATTGTGCTCTCATCTGGCTCTATGGCATTAGTTTCTCCAGCGGTGAAACTAACTACGTCAAGCTTAAAACACTGAATGTTGAAATATCTAGCATCTTAGTTTTGATTCAGCATAGTACTTCCTCGTCATCCTATAGGTAGGTGTGTGTGATGGGATGCGTGTGGGTCTTTTTTTTTTGTTGTTGTTTTTTGTTTTTTTTCCCTCTTAAAAAAAAAAAAGTTCAAGTGTATCTCCTTTTTTTTAAAAATTGTTTTAAAGTGGTTTGGGTGTTAGAGAAAAGGCAGAAAAATAGACCTCCTATCCCATGGTCTCAGTTAAACATTTTTTAACTGAATGAGAATGGGAGTGGAAAATCAAGAAGCAGTCACAGATTTAATCTGTTTATAACACGCTAAAAGAAGCAAATTAACACTTTTGTATTTTTAGAATAAAAAGACACATGGACAAAGCTGGGCAATATGTAGCGATTTTAAATGCTCAAGATTGATCGATACTGCCAGAATCCTTTTCGACCGGTACACACGCCACCTGCGCACAGCTAGATGGCGACTTTTTGTGTGCTTGGTTTCATCCACAGGTCAAAAGTCTTTGCTTTTTTTTTTATATATGCTTCCCTTTATCTCAGTAGGCAGCAGTGTTCTGGTTGCTGCTTGAGTATTTGATGCATTGATGTGGAAAAGGTTCTCCTCCTCAGGTGGGAAGGAAGTCTGTTTCTTTCTAGCCCATAGATTTCTGTCAGACCCCAAGATTTGTTCAGACTGCGGCATTATTCCTTTGTTTTTGGGGGTTTTTTTGTTCGTTGTTTTTATTTTTATTTTTTTTGGGGGGGGGGTTACAGCAAGCTTTATTTGGACATGACATCTGGTTGCGTACTGTTTCATCAGTTTTAAAGGAAGCAAAAAAAAAAAAGAAACAACTGAATTTCTAGAATCTTAGACAACTGGGGAAATATGGAGTCAAGATGTTGAATTTTGAAGTAATGTAAGGTGTAAAAGAGATGAGAGGGAGATGGGCTGACTTTTAAATTTCTTTTTTTTTTTTTTTTTTAAGGTAGACATTTTTTCAAAGCTAACTCAGAGTTTAAGCGTTGCCTTGTTTTCAAAGATTTGCTGGATATTAATTCTAGGTCACTAAAATGAGTAGTCATGCGGTGGTGTTAGATGTATGATGAATACTACACTCATCCCCCGTCTCTCCTTTTCACTTCTTTCGTCCTTCATTTTTCCTTTCATTTCCGTACACAACTCACGATTTATTTTTATTTTTTCTTTAATTGCATTATTTGCTATATAATGACATATATAAATGACATTTTTGTTGTTTGGGTTTGGCATAGACCTTCACCCTCTCTCACGCTGGCCTTGTTTGTGTCTGTTTTCTCAGTTCTGTTCAGTCGTTTGACCTTTTGTTTTTATTTTACCCCCCCCTCCAAAAAAAATAATTTTCTATTACTTTGGATTGGATCAGTTATTCCCCCTCTCTCTGTCTGTCTTTCTCTCTCTCTCTCTCTCTCTCTCTCTCTCTCTCTCGATCGGGTTTCTTTAGAAAAGGGTTTCTCTTATACTGCTACTAGATCATTTTAAATACTAACCAGTTACTCGTAATGCAAGTAATAATTGTGCCAAACAGATTTTTATTTACTCCGATAAGACCCAATGTAAGTTGTTCAGTCTGTATTAGGTGTAGTGTGAAGACTGATAACCTCCACTTTGGCACTCGCTCTGTGTTTAAAAATAAATTACAAAATTCCACCCACTCAAACCTGTATACTACAAGTTTCAGGAACACGACTGCATGTTCTTTACTTATGCAATTGTGTGACGAGTCAAATTCCTGGCTGGCTTTTGTCACAAGGACTGTTAAATACTGAAAAAATCAAATAATGATAAGATAAGTCTATCCATTTCAGTGCACATATTTACACATAGACAACAAATCTAACCTCAGACTAGTTAGGTGTAGCAGCCAAACAGATGCGCACCGCAGTTGTAATTTCATTGTTAGTTTCTGGCCTTCTCTCAAAGAAACCATTTGGGTGCTAATGACGAATTAAACCTCACATAACTAGGAAACTCTACCTCAAGACTTAGCCATAAGATTGTTTTTATCAAATTGACAAGAGCGAAAGTGCATGTTACTTTTTTCATTTTAATTTCTTTAATTTATTTAATTTTTTTTCCTTTGCTTCTTATTTTTGGTTTTCAGTCAACCTCTTCATGTTAGAGTTGAGGCCGTGACAGAGGGAAGGTGGTGAGGCTTTGGTGAGCGGAGATGATTCTGGGTGTTTGGTGTTGGGAGGCCTTGGTTTGTAGATCAGCAGGAGGTGAAGTAAGGGAAGGATCAGGACTATAACATGGAGAACCCTTTGGTTTAATCTTTACATAGTGTCGCTGCTCAGTCATTTCTTATGGAATAAATGAATGGGTAAACAGTGCCTCCACTCAGTGGTGATCTGTAAATAACCCACTGTAGGAGATGTGCTCAGTAACCGCTTTCCCCCTCAAACACACTGCTCTACCTCCTGCTTCTGCCTTTTTGACCTCTTATTAAAACTCCAGTCACCTCTTCAAGTGTTTCTTTTGTAATGACTGACGTTTTGGTCGTGGCTAGGTAAAGCAAAGTCCCAGATCAACATTAAAGGGTAACTTCAAACTGGAGTCCCTCTCATCCTCAGCTCTCCACCCCTAGTCCTCCCTTTTCATTTTTAACTTACTCAGTCAAGGAGCACGATACCTTACATTGAAGTAACTTTGGATTTTTTTTTTTTTTTTTGATCTACCTCCTAGAGAACAAATGAATAAATAGGACAACGGTAAAATGGGGGAAAAGGACACAGTTTAAAAATGTTTGAAAAATTCTCAAGTGAAAAATAAGTAATAAAATGATTAATGACGTAAAACAACTGGGTAGCAGCATCTCCGTATACTGTAGTGGATAGTGTATTAAAAAGAATACTTTTTTTCTTCCAAAGATGATTTGTTTTTTCGCCGTTGTTTAGACCATTGTTCAGATTGTTAAATGAAAATAAATGGAATGGGGAGAGAAAGTAAAAAGGAACATGTCAATTTCATTATTTTTTTTATTTTTTTTTAAATTCCTCATTAGATTGACTTACGTTCTTAAGTTTGCAATTCTTCATCCTTTATTTGATTAATTTTTCTGATTGCTTTTTTTGGAATGACATAGGATTGTATCTCGTGTTTGGATGCATTAGAATTATCTCTCTCTTTCTCTCTCTGTGAACTGCAATATAGTACTCAATGAGACATTGCAGAGCAGCATGATATTGAAATAATTTCTCTTTTTTTTTTTTTTTTTTTTTTTTTTTTTTTTTTTTTTATATAAAAAGGAAAATAAAAGTCTTTTTATTTTTATACGTAAATGGTTAGAAGAGAAAGAGT
>JAOUQW010000023.1:16555479-16565864 GCA_028565825.1 Olivaichthys viedmensis | reverse complement strand
CTGACCCTGCGCTCTGACCCCAGCTTACCAACATGCTGGGATATGCGAAGAATCAATTTCACTGTACTGTACTTGTAGATGTGACAATAAAGGAGCCTTCTTTTCTATAGTGAACTACAAAGGGTGTAAAAAAGCTTTTATTTCAAGCCACAAATAGTGCTTAAAACTAATGGGGATCCATTTAGGGATTCAGCCCGAGTCGCTCACAGATATCTAATTGCAGGGCCGCTAGGTGGATATTCATGGCGCGAGCCTAATAAAGGTTTCGGTCCGCCAATCTGCGGCAGCCAATCACGTCGCGAGCTCGAGGACTTCAACGCATGCGCGCTACATGTGTTTTAAAACCACTTGAGAAGCTCGGTAAGTAGTCGGACGTGTAGGCGCATTCCGGGCGAGGACGTGGACTTTGAACTAGCACGCTTTTACAAATGAGTGGCACGCAGTTAGTCAGTGGTTAGGATGTCTGGGCGAAAGAAATGAACACCGTACGCTGTGTTGTAGGGTTTAAAATGGCGTCACGGAGTACCCTTGCAGGCAAAGACGCTGCTAGAAGTGTCATTGTTTTTGCTGAGACTAAAATGGTGGACACGGCTGCATAGTCGCTGCAACACGAGCTGGTGTTGGTTACATGGCGAGTGTTGAGGGCACTATTGACGGGGTTGTGACCGCTCTAAAACCTGGGACGTGAAATACGCTCTTTTTTTTTTGTAGGCGTTAAATTGCAATGCAATGGACCTGTTAGCGAGCTAGCTCACGTGAAGCACCTGCGTTGTTTTGGAAATTCATGCGTGTCATCACACATGTTAAAAAAAAAAAAAACCTCAGACATGTCTGCTCGTTGGGTTCAACAGCTTTTGACTCGCACATGTGGGCAGTTTTAATTGGTGTTTGCCATTTTAAGTAAAACAGAAGGGCAACAGTAAGGCAGGAAAGTCATTTCCAGCCACTTGCATACCTTGAACCTCCATTACCTTACTTGTACGCTGCCTTTTAACGAGCAGCTAGCAGGTAATTGCTTATTATTAATAACAGCAATAAAACCTCACTTTTTCTCTCTCTAGGGATTAGAATGGATGTGGACGGGGTGGCCCGAGCACACCACAGACGGGCGCTGACGCCCCCTTAATCACAGTGGTGGGTGTTGGTGAGTACCTCTGACTCGCCATGACTATGCGAACCATCGTGTTCACAAGTGGAGGAATCAAGCTGGACACGGTCACTGGTGACCAAGCCAAAAGACAAGAATCTCAGACTTACTCAAAGAAGGAGACTTCTGAGTGTTTCGTCCGAGTTCCTGGCATCCTGAGCAACATTCACAATAGCAGTGGGCAGTATTTCCACGGCAAAGCGAAGGCCCTCTCTAGTAGCCAGAGCACAGCGGGCAGACCTGTTCTGTCACCGGCAGTGAGGAAGGGGCAGGAGGAGAACTGGGTGAACCTGGGGGCGTTGACACTTCCGCTGGCCAAGCAGATGGGGGCCGAGGGTACCCCGGTAAAGAGCAAGTCACTATTCGGACACCCCAGTCACAACCACGTGGGCAAGATGGATCCGGTGGCATCAAACGGCACCAAACAGCCTAGGAAGGCAGGGCCAGGGGGAGGAGTGGCAGTGGCAGGCGTCCCCTCACCCGAACATGGTCCTGATGGAAAACGGCGGACTGTGAAGGGTGCAGGCCACGCTGCCACTCAGACTGGATGCATTCGTCAGATCCTGCTGCTGCAGCTAGAGCTGATTGAACAACAGCAGCAGCAACTGCAAAGCAAGGACAAGGAGATAGATGACCTCAAAGCGGAAAAGGAAATGGTATGAAGATGCAGAGAACTTTTCTGGTCTTATGTTTACACAAGCATGCAAATTATTTCTTCAACTTTTGATACATATGTGTCTGGCCTTAGACAGATAATAATAATTACTCCTTATTAGTATTAATGGCTAAGCTCTCAGCTTTCCTTGCTACAAGAGACGCAACATACATTTTGCCTGTGTTGCGTTACGTTTTTTTTAGTTGGTTGCACGGATTGAGCGCATGGAGCGGCGGTTACAGATTGTGAAGAAAGACGGAGTCGAGAGTCGTCCCACTCCTCGCCGCAGGGAGACTGTAGAGGCTGTGCCATCAGAAGGCACAGAGCAGTCTGAGGGACAAAGTCACACACCCCGACAAATGCATTTCGAACGAGGTGGCAAGGGTCTGAAAAGGTGTAAATCTTCTGAATGCTTTCAGTCTCAGTGTAGAAATGTTTAACCAATAAAATATATTGATAGCTTTAGTAGTTATTTAGTGTAAAACACATTTAAGTTCAAACAAGACAATGACTTAAACTCTGTTTTGTACATGCAGGAGATTCCTTTTTCAGGATTCCAGGATGGCAAGGTCCAGACGTGGGCATCCTAAAACGCCCCCTCCAAAAGAAAGCCAAGCTTTGAAGGAGGAGTCTCAGGAAGAGGTGGAGCCTGAGTTTGGGTCATGTGGTTCCTCCCTTGTCGAATCAGAAGAGCTGCCTTATATGGCTACCACTGAGATGTATCTCTGCTGTTGGCACCAGCCGCCACCTTCACCATGGCGAGATCCATCTCCTGTGCAGCAAGACTCGGTCGCTGGTGAGTTCAGTCCTGCAAGCAGACTTTTGAACTTATTTAGTTAACAAATCACAATCGGATACATGCATCCTGGCATGCAAGCAGGATCTCAGTTTATTGGCATGTGTCCCTTTTTTCCCTATTTTAGTGCCTTCCTGGCGAGAGAGCATTGTGGAACCTCTGGAGGACAAAAAGGCAACTGACATCCTTGAGGTGAAGAACAGTTTAATGCAGACAGATAAAAAAAAAAAAAACGATTCCATGCCTTGACACCAATAAATGTCATCTTGGGGCTATGTTTTAATCACAGGGTCCCTCAAATATGCAATAAATATTATTCCACAAATCTTAACTGGGTCTCAAATTCACATTAGTGTTTGTTCTTGCCCACAAATGTAATGTTTTCATAATCTGGGGTGCAGCAGGAGAGAAGGTGGATTCACCCTAATGCATAAAATATGTTACTTAAGCTAATGCTGTAGTTGAAATCTGGAAAATTTAAGCTAGTGGTCTTACAATTTTTCCATTCAGAGTCTGGATGACAGTGTCTTCATGAAGCGGCATTCAAAACTGGAGTTGGATGAGAAGAGACGAAAAAGGTAACTGATGATGACTCCCTTCAGGTACCCTTTAAACCTACTCCGTTTCTTTCCAAAGGTTTTTAACTTTTTCTGGCTTTCAGGTGGGATATTCAGCGTATTCGAGAGCAGCGGATGTTCCAGCGCCTCCAGCAGAGGATGAACAAGCAGAAGGTGATTCAGGAGAGTGAGCCAGAGCTGCTATCCTTCTACCCTGAAGCAGAGGATGGTATGTCACTTAACACTTCCATGGCTCACTGTTACTATTTCAAAATAAATTGTCCTTGCTCTGGAATGTCAGTACATGTTAACCGACAGGTTGCTTGTTTATCTCTCTTCTCTCCCTCTAGTGGAGTCTATAATGATCACACCTTTCCTGCCAGTGGTGGCGTTTGGCAGGCCTCTTCCTAACCTTAAACAACAGTGAGTTTTGTGAAGCCATGGTTAAACTCATGCATAAGCTTTTTTGTATAATCACGCCTTAACGTGCATGTGCCATTTTCTCCATTTACAGGAATTTTGAAATACCGTGGTTAGATGAGCGCAGCCGTGGCCGCCAAGAAGTGTCCAAAAAGAAGACGCCCCATCGGACCTGCCGCAAGTGAAGTGTCCTACTAGAGCGATAGCGCAGAGGTGATCCTTTCATCTCCTCGAATGTCAAGGAGAAGCTGCATCAGCTCGACTGTCCCATGGTGTATTCTGTGTGCTATAGGATCATCTTGGCAACATGCACACATCCGACATAGCTGATTGCCTTGATGGCACCTTCAATCCAAGTGGACACAAGGTCATTTTGCTCCTCCCTAAAGCCCCTGTTTGGCACCTATATGGCACTCTAGCTCCGAGGTGGCTGAAAGCCGAGCTGTCAAAAGTTGATAGCCATCGTTGCGCTGCAAAATATGATGTTCTCGTGTTCTGGTCGCTTTTGCATTTTCCCCCACGCAAGTTAGCTGTCGGAAGGGCAGTATGGACCAAAGTTCACATCATGTTCATTTGTAGTTTAACAGAGAATGTCGGATTTAATCAGCGTTTGCATTTCTGTTCGTTGTGAATGGGTGACTTTTAAGAAAATATAGTGTAACATCTTGTAACATAGTGTTGATTCAAAGAATAAGTGTAAGATACTCTAAAGATGCACCTAAAAGAAAGTATTTCAAGTATTAAAATATCTTCAAATTAATTGTGTGTGTTCTTTTAGCAGGTAGGTAGGTAGGTTTAAAGACATACTCTCTAACCACTACATATCAATAGTTACTGCCAGATGTCATCTTGTGGTGTTTATGGAAAATTATCAACCTTTTAAATATTTATTTTTTGAATATTTAAATACACCCCAATTGTATTCCACATGCACACTGTGGTCATCTTGACCCTGTGGAAATGGCCATCATCCATAACTACCACCCTAAAGCGTTATGTTTTTCGTTACCACTCCCATCAGCTGACCAAGAAGCAAATGCATGTTTACCATACACTGTTTTTATTACTTGATGTACTTTTAACAATCACACAAGCATTGGCATTGTATTTCAAGAATCCCACTTCATAAATCGTTTACTGTAGGTATGTTCCATGTTAAACGGTACTTGTGGTTAGAAAGAATGCAAAACAAATTACCCGACTAATTGAAGACAAAAGGTATCTAGGGATTGTGGTCAATAAAGGCTCTAGTTAACTAATGGCCTTCTCTATTCAAAAGTTCACTGTGGAATAACAATCGCTTGTCAATTATTAAGCCAGTTTAAGAACAGAATAGTTTTATTTTAACTTGACAGAAAGCCTTTTCTTTTAAATTGTACAGTATCCCTATATTCTTTTATATAAATTTGTGAAGCAGAATAAGTAAGTCATCTTTAAAATGCTAACTATAAATACAGTTAGACTGAATATTAAAAGTATACCACCACAATATGCAGTCAAACAGTTAAAACATGAACGGGGAACTCGTGATGCGATATACCAAAGACAATGAATACCTTTTAGCTGCCTTTAGCCACGGTCACCAATATCGCAAGTCAATTATGTTCAATTAAACGAGACAGCCCAAAATTGTGATAACGATTAAAATATGATTATTTGTGCAGCACTACTGATCACTAGAGACTGCTGCTGTGAAAGGAAGCAGATCAACAGAAAGTGTGTCTGGCCTCACATGACTTGGTTGGCCCTACCAGTGTCTTGGGCACTCTGGGCTTATCATTTTTGATACTTGTGCTTTATTACTCAAATTTAAAAGTTAAAAACGGTGCTAAAAGTTTGTTTTTCGATTTCTTTGAGTGCATGTATAGAAATATGGACGTGTCATTGAGTCAACATATGGAAATGAGAGCAGCTATGAGTGGGCGTGTCGTTAAGCCCATATATGGGAATGTGGGTGTGTCTGTAAGTCCATATAAGAAAGACGTAGGGAGAAGGAAGTCACTGGAATTCATATATACTCTTGTATTTCCACAGATTTTGGTAGACAACTATCTAACGAGCTAATACGACAGAATTCCTGACAGGAGTTTTCTGCAGAGGGCTTTTTTTCCGCCCTGTAAAAAAATGGAATGACGATTTAAAAAAAGATTTTAACATTCATGTTTGCATTTTTCTCTCTTTGGAGAGATGTCATGAGCTGTACCAAGTAGCCTATAAACGCATCTAATGCGTCTTTAGCAGCTTCAGAAGCAATGCCTTCTAAAGTCCTGCGGTTTTCCTGCAGAATATAAGATAAATTTTATAAATTTTTTAATTAATAAATTAATAAAAAAATAAATTTTCCTGAGATAACGGGAATTTTCATTTTGGGATCTCGACAGAACTAAACGTTGTTTTCCAGAGACAATGACAATGAATTGAGGATCATATTCTGACATATTCAGACAGAGGGGGTTCTGCGCATGCGCATTTCACTTTAGCGGCGAGTTTCGGGCTTTAACTCACGTTTCTTTTTATATATATATATATATATATATATATTTTTTTTTTAGATGGAGCCATTTTCCGATAATGTACATATCGTCGCTGTCCAATGAAAAGCATGCATCTCCAAAATTCTAATTTTTCAGGACCACAAAAAAAAAAACCCCACTTTTTCATATCATTAAATCAGACACAATAAATCCGAAATTCACGGTGTGATGCGTGTCAGCGTCTCATCCGTCATTTAGATGTTCACTGCTGTGGGGCAGACGGAGGCTTTTGCCCACATTCCACATATGATCAAAAGTAAAAAAAAAACTAAAACTCAAACTAAAACTAAAAAACGCCCAAAGTGGAAATGCATGTTTTTCATTGGACAGCGACGATGTGCTGTAGTTTTCAGCTGGAGGCATGTTTACTGCACAAGGTCAGGCTAATAAAGCAGGAACGTAGCGCAAAAATATCGCGGTGTGGTTCGGCGAGCACCTGCATCACCACTCCGTGCGGTAGCTCAGCCGGTCGGAACAGCGGCGTGGGCTGGAGGACGGGCTCGTCACTAACGGACGGACCGAATTTAGGAAAGTGGCGTATAAGCAGCTGACGTCAGCATTTCTGGAACGGATTTATATTATAACCACGCGTCGTTCTTCAACGTCAGTTGAATTGCAACCTAGTCAAGCTATCTGGAATAAATATAAATATATATATGTAAAATGATAAGTCAATAATTACACAACCCGCGCATTTTAAAATCAGCCGCAGCAGCAGACAATTCCGCGGGAAAACAGCGCGCGCGCACGCGCACACGCGCACACGCGCACGGCCTCTGACGCTGCTGTAGACGACGGCAAGCGTCACATGCAGCTTATAACATCTTTCCAAAGAGGAAGAAAATCACAATCCGCTCGTAATTAAACTCGTAGCGCCGTCTTTTCTTTTTATCGACTGAATTTGAGAAATGAAAAAAAAAAAAATTGTTATTTATCAAAAATGTTTTCCAAATATATTTATTTCATTTCATCTGAAGCGATATCCGGTTTAAACAGTGACGCGGTCGTTTGGAACGAATTTTTAAACAGTATTTTTAAACATAAAAAAAAAAAATCACATTTTAATTCGTTTGATTTTATTTTTATTTCTTTTATTTCTTTATTTTGTTTATTCTATTTTAAAACGTTGGTTTAAGTTGGTTGACCCTTACGGTCAAACTGCACAGCTGAACGGGGAGGAAATGACGACGTTTTATTACCGCCCACATTTCCCTTACGCACTTCCGGTTCCTCTTCCTTGTGTGCTAAGATGGCGGACCGGCGACGACGAAGGAGGCGCGCGTCCCAGGACAGCGAGGATGAAGACGAGTCTGCGTCCGGGTCGGAAAGCGGGAGATCGGCTTCCCCCGGCGGGAAGACCCGCGTCAGAGTGCCCGAGCCGGGAGAGGCTCCAGTGGTGCGCGTTGGCGCGAAAAGCAACGTCGAGTCCGAGTGTGTGAGTGTCTCTGCCTGCTATCGCTTTAGCTGCATAGCTAGCCGGTCAAGCCTCTTGTATGTAGACTGGAATATGCCTAAACCTTTTCCTGTCCGTGTCTTCTGAGATTTTGAGGTGCTAGCTGGACAATTGTGCCATTTTGGCTCGTTAGAAGGTTTGTAGGAATTTTCTAGAATATAGTTTTCGTCCTGTGGAAGGCTCTTCAGCCCACCACCATCATCATCATCATCATCATCGTCGTCCCCATCACCCCGCCTGGTCTACTCTAGCTGTTTGTTGTGTGCTAATGCTTTAGCTAGGCGACAGAAATGTTGCTATATCAAGCGACTCCTAATTCTGCGCAGGGTTTTTGAAACGTTTCCGCGTCGTGGCTGCGGCCCCAGCAGAGCCTGTCGACCCTTGGAAGTCAAGCACTTGATAGACTCGTAATTAAACCGAGCCTTTTGAAAGCTGAACGACTCGCAGGGAAAGTGTTAATGCAGCTAGATCAAGCTCAAGTTTGAAATCCTTGTCATTAGTGATGCATCGATCCCACTTTCTGCATTATTGATAACGAGCTCTCTGAGTGTCGCTCGAGAGCCCATGCTGATCTCCTCACAGTGACCACACGTCTGCTGTGTGCACGTTTCTGATGCCACGTTCTGCAAGACGTCGAAGGCAAGATGGTGACATGCTGTCAAGACGATCTGTGGGTTCTTTTCATGCGCGAGATCTGTGGAGAGTCGCTCAACATCACACACGGTCCCAGCAATAATACTTCAGTGGCTGGTGCATCTGTTACTGATCCAGCACGGCAGGCCAGCATCGATACCCATACGCCGTTTCAGATCAGTGCTACTTTACTTATCATTACTGCTCTCATCATTTTTTGGCATGTCATTAAAAGTGCATGCATTCTTTGTCAGGTTTTAACCGTGTGTCGAAATCTGTTTTTGATCATGCCGTCACCAAAGAAAGCCTTAACAGCATAAGGTACAGAGAAAGAAACATCTACAATGATGTACAATGGACGTTTAGCTTGAGACTGATCGTGTGGAATGTTTGCTGATGGTTTGGCAAGAGTCTGGGTCTAATTGCTTATTCCAAATCTCTTGTAGGAAAGTGAAGATGGTGCAGGTGAAGGTGAGTGGTTTTCTCTTGTTTGTACTTCTGTTTTGAATCAGTTTCTTTTACACTCAGTTGCAGCTACTTTGTAGCTACACTCGTTGGCCTTTTGTTTTAGGTACACCTTCATATAGATGCACTTTATAGGTATGCAATTGCTGACTGTAGTCTGTATGTTGCTATGCACAGTTTGTCAGCCCCTCTCTGCCCTGTACATCAATGGAAAGGGACCGCCATAGGAACACCGTTGACCAGATAGTATTTGGGTGGAGGAGCATACTCAGCACAGCAGCGACACTGACATGTTGAATGCCTGAGTGTATCATGTGGAGCAGTGTTGCTTGGTTCACCACCCAAATAATATCCGGTCAGTGGTGATTCTGTGGTGGTCCCTTTCCTCTGATGCCTAGCCAGTCAGTAATTGTATACCTACAAAGTGCACCTATATGATGGATGGATAAAATGGCCCATGAGTGTAGCTACAAGACAGGCGTACCTAATAAACTGGCCACTGAGTGTGACTATATGATATGGTGTTTGTGGTGCATCTAGATATATGACCCTGGTTCTCTTTTTATTATTATTAAATTTTTTAATTTCCCCTGCAGCCGTCCTCTCTGACTACGACAGCGCTGATCCGGAGGAGAACGGCTCGCACTCGGAGGTGAGTCACCATGGCAACACAGACCCAGGGCTGGTGAGGAAATCTGTCACCGTAGAGTAGCTCTGCACTGCACATGTTTGCGTTTTGCCTGCTCTCACGCTTGGTTTTAATATAATGAACAGCTTTGTAATGAGCTGAACGATCAGGTGTGTTGGGGGCTGGGAAAACCCTAAAAGCACAGCGCGACTCAGGACTAGGATTGGGAAACGCTTGTGTTGGTAATGCCATCACGTGGAGTCAGTGATTTGCATATGTGCTAGCTTTGTAGCTTTTGGTAGCCTTGCTGGCTTTGTGTTGACCGAGTGCTTGGCGTGTAGGGTTTTCTGATGGTTCGGATCTCTGTATTTAAGTTTTAAGTTGTTTACTTTTCAGTGCATTTGAGAATTCATGGTGTTTTCATGGGGCCTTTTCAACATTTTCCAAAAGGCTCGTATTGTTTCGGTTTCACGTTTGAGTATTTGTTAATGTTGGGTAAAGCGGTTGTGTTGCAAGCTCCTTGTCCAGAAATACAATCTGTTCAATGCCTGTGCTGAAGCGCAAAATAAATATTTGGAAATCTGTTGGTGGGCTTGTTTACAAAGTTTGTTGTTTAAATTCATTGTCATGCTTCATTCATGCCTTAATCTTGGAAAAGATCATAGCAGGTGATATTGCTTTGATATCGCTTTATGTGGGTGCACCACCGTGTGTGCTGCATTTTAAAATTGCTTTATGTCTCCTACACTGGGCTACATGTGACCAGGCTGTTGGCTCACGTTTGCTTTTTTCCTTTGCATTAGCACAGACTTTTCACAAATGGAAGCTAAATTGCTTGAAGTGTACATTGCTAAGATGAGTGAGGCAGCTGTACGATACAATACTGATATCAGAGCTCCTTAGAGTATTGGCTGATGCCAAATATTGATCTGATACTGACACCTTCATAGTAACTCAGCTGAGCCTCTGCAAGATTCTGTTGGCAATTCATGCGAAACATAGAATAGAATGCTCCTTTAGTGTCACATATACATATACAAGTACAGTACAGTGAAATTAATTCTTCACATATCCCAGCATGTTGGTAAGCTGGGGTC
>JAOUQW010000023.1:16530376-16548754 GCA_028565825.1 Olivaichthys viedmensis | reverse complement strand
GGGTTAAGGGCCTTGCTCAAGGGCCCAACAGTGGCAGCTTGGTGGAGCTGAGGCTTGAACCCACAACCTTCTGATCACTAGCCCAGTGCCCTAACCACTGAGCCACCACTGTACCTACATGAGCTGGGTTCAGGTGTCTGCTAGCCTGGGGCTAATGTATTAAATGAGACTCTACTGATTATGCTTATAGATGACCCGTCCACTACAACCGTATACATTTTGTTGTGATGTCTCTAGCTCAGCATGGGTTTTTGGTTTTTTTTCCTCCCCAAAATAATGTTGAACTATAAAATACCTGCGTTTTATAAATAATAAAAATACAGCTATTTATCAATGATTTTGTCCCAAATGACCAATTTCTCAATTGCTTATTGTCTCAGCCTTCGTCTCATACCATCTCCTTGCATCCTTGTCTGTGCTACAGGACCAGAGCAGGAAGCCCAGTGAGGAGGTGCGCTCCTAGCTGCTGCTGAGAGAAGCGGAGGCTGCACCGCTGACTTCCAGGACCAGCACCACTTGTGGATGAATATAATTCTTGCTTTGTCACCTTTTTAATTTTATTATTTTTTTTAACTTGTAATGTTTGATTTTCCTCATTTCATCAGCCATGTCAACATTCACCCTCATGCAAGGTCCCGTTTGCGAGTCACGACTCGATTGTATTTTTTTTAACCTGATCTGTTTGCTGTGTGCTGCTTCACTCTTTCATGAAGGCGTATATTAGTCCCAGAAGGAAACATAGTGTAAAAGAAGTGTCAAGCTGACACAGCAAGGGGTTTCGCTGCTATTAACCACTCATAATGAATATCGTCAAACGTTGTACTAATAATTCAGGTCCAGACGTCATGGGGAAAGGCAGAGAAATGCCAATGCGATTTCAAACATTTCATTTAGTGCAGCATGTCGACTCTGTTAAAGGAACTACATGTAAGATTAAACATGGCCAAGGCTCTTGATCAGTGTCTGCCAGAAATGCAATACATACCTGTTGCAAAGTGGACCTGCATGATCATGATGCTATTTGGTGGAATTTTTAATCACACGACCCAATTTGTTTTGAGGAATGTAACGTGTAAGCAGAATTGATAGGACTTTGAGACCCTGTTGAGAAGCAGGTCGGCTACATACGGTAACAGTAACACATTAGGTTGCATATTTAACATAGGTCTTGAAGATGATTTGAATTTAGATAAAGTCTTGCATGTAGCACCTTCAGTTTAGCATTCACATTCAGCATTAGAGGGCCGTTTGTTTGACCTGGCAGTCTATGCATTTGCTTTTCTTTACGTTTTTTTAATTTTTATTTTTTATATATATATATATAATTTTTTTTAATCTCTATCTGTATAAATGTGTATTAGTAACAAAAAAAAAAAAAAAAAGGCAATACGTTTCAGCTATAGTGCAGTTTCCAGACCAGTCGGTGAGGGCAGGGATCGTTGAGCTGCGGAACGGTGTGATCCATGCCAGTGGATAAACTAATTGACCAAAAAAATGTTGGCGTCCCAGCTGTCAGTGCTGACATGCAGAGCCACAGACCTAAAGAGCTTCTTTTCTGTAGTTAACACGAAGCACATGCATTTTATGCAGAAATTTTAGATGATGCACCTTTAAGGGCTGTCAGAAAGGCAGCCGAAGTGAATTATATCTATGACTGTTCTAACAGACTGGGCGGGTTTAAACCGTTTTTGGAGGTCATGTGAGTTTTAAATCGCTAGCAGTCTGCTCATATCCTCTGTTATGATGCATTTTTAAAAAAATACAAAAATCCTAACCCACCAGTGCTGATTGTTAAGAGTGCTCAACCAGTAAGGGTTCTGTAAAGGTGCTAGTCTTTTTTGCGTGTGTGTGTGTGTGTGTAGTGAAGCGTGAACCTCCTCACTCTTCCCCCCCCCCCACATCAACTTCGCACCCCTGATCTGTTTTTTTGACTATGTTCTCTGTTAAATACGATACTGTAATACAGACGGGGCCCAGTTTCCCAAAAGCACCATGAAGTTAAGATTATCTTACCTGGTAGAGAGTGTGTTCAATGTGATCTACCGTTTAACAGTGCACTTTGTGCTGCGATGTTTTTGGAAAACTCAGCCCAGAACCGTTAACTTTGCCTGAAACTGACATACTTGACAGTGCTACTGCTTGGTGATGGCTTTCTAGTGTACGTGTGTGTATATAGAATAAATGTATTATTGAAGCCTGTGGTTTAAAGAGCAGTAATACCTTAAACTTAGTTACTAGTGAAGTACTGTCACCTTGGACTAAGTCAGCAGGGATTCCTAGCCTTTTTTTAATTTAATTTTTTTCATTTTATGTCTAAAGAATTACCTGATAATTAACTTGCAATCATCAATTGTATTAACAGCTATTTTATTTTATAGATGTGCTGATTGCAAGAGGAATTTCTTTTTCTTTTTCTTCTTTTTTTTTTCTTTCTTTCTTTCTTTCTTTTAGGAGCACTGTACAGGCATGCATGAGCACATGGCTACATTTCTTTGTGAAAGCAATTCTAGGTGGGCTCCAGGGGCTGCGAGGCTGTTCCCATGAACCCCACTGGGGTCTGTTATGGATGCGTTCTTTAAAATGGTTCCCTTTATCATTTGCTCCTGATGGCCTGCAAGTATATCTGAAGTTCTCTCCAAACGTTATCAGTGTTGTTTAGATGTGATTTATAAGATGGTGATGATTTGATGTTACTTTCTATGCCTTAAAAATTTAATTGGTTTGACATATCTGTTCCGATCGACTAGACCTGCCAACACTGTGACGGGCTCGTAAGTTTCATAGGTGTTTAAATATTAAAAAAAGTGTTAATTTTTTGTTTGTGGAGCAATTTTGTCAAGAGAACTATTAAACAAGACTCATGTGTAATGCTGTGTTTGTGGGGTTATTTGGGAGTTGTTGGGATGGGGGCAGGTGTAGACAGACATTGTGATCAGCAGACGGAGAATGGCTTCACCCAGCATTGGCAGTGCTTCCAACAGCGGAAGTGTAAGACACGGAGGTTTTCTTATGACATTCTGTTATTCTACTAGCACGTACAAGCCAAAATTGTGCAGATGGCTACATTTTTCCATAATCAGTAAGCACAGTTTGTGTCTTTAGGTTTAATGTTTTTACAAGCTCCAGAAAAATGGGTGACCCCTTCACAATCAGGTCGATCTGAGGACTCGAACCTAAACCTAGAGCAAAGAGCTGGCAGCTGAATCTGGAGCCGTTATCTCTCTCTCGCTCATCACATGCCAGTCCTGACTTTGCCAGTAGCTCAGAGTCGCCTTCTGCCACCACAGTCTGAGCTAGACAGAAGACCCAGCCTGTAGCAATCCAGGACTTTACACTGTAACTAGTAAAGGCCAAACAAACGGTCTCACAGTTATAATACTACTGGCATGACCGTCAATGGGCATTTGCCATTTTGTCTCATTGATGAGGACCAATAACTAATTAGAAAAATCTTGGAATGTAGACCTTTTATGCATTACTCATGTTTATGTAATTTTGCACTTTTTCAAAGTATTAATATTTTTGCATGCATGCATTAATTAATTTATTTAAATACTTGTTTAAGTAGTGGCTGTTAATGTGGGAAGCTGTAATTGGCCACTTGGAGGTGCTGCTGATTTCTGGATGATGAGCACATTTAAAACCTTTGGAGCACTTAACTGTGGTCTGCTGTTTAGTGTATCAAAGCTCATCCAGCATGAGCATTCGAATGATGCAGAGAACCAGTAAAACATTGTCTTTAAATTCAAAGGGGGAAGAGTCACAGCAATTTTTTGGTAAACACTTTGTTGTTCTACTTGCATATAGAAGTTAATTTTATCATAGAAGAAGGCTTTTATCATTTTTATCATAAGACAAGGCATTAGATTAGTGGTTTTATCTTACTCGAAGCTAATTATTGAAATATATGATTTACTGTGGTAGCTTTTCAAACATAGATTGAGCTTAATTTTGAATTTGTTTAATTATTGAATTTATCCTAGAATTTAATCACACTGTCAATAGATTTTATTATATTTTTTTATTGAAATCAAAGACCAGTCTTAAATATTGTACACCTTTCTTGTATTTTTTTCCCCCTAAAGTCCATTTATGCGTGGTTTTATGTACAATAAAAATTCACTTTTACATTTTTCCATGTGTAATTAAACAGGCTGTATTTGGTAATGTGCCTTTAAAGTTATAGTCGCCAATTTTGGTAAAAGTTAGCTGAAGCTAGTTGTTTTGAAACTCAAAATACAAACAAGTACGGCTCCACAGAGACTGGAGTTTCTCCTCTGTGCAGATATTTTATTGACAGCTGTGCAAATGTGAAGAGAGACAAATATTATAATATGTAAATGTAGGCAGGGGTGTGTAAATATCTTCATGGTCGTGACATCACAACCATGAAGAATTTAAAATGGGCTGGTCTTGCAGCTTAGTCTCCATATACAGACTGTATGAACTCGGGAAGGAACAGTACGTTTTGAAACTTTTAACAGTTTTTCATAATATGAGCACTTTTAATTTATTAAACTACAATTAGAGTTCCTCTTTAAGTTTTTATATTGTCAGTTACACTAGGCCGCGCACCCTGACTAAGCGAGCAAGCACAGCAGTAGGAGAAACATTCAAAGAATAGCTTAAATGGCCTCATCATCGCCTTAACCACAACTTCAGCTCTTTTACCAAGAGCTGAAGGGTTACATATCCTCTGCTTTTTGTTTCTGACAGAATGGGCCTCCGGGGCCAAGCGCCTGTCATCGCCTGTCATCGGAAGCACAAACGTCTTATTCAAAGAAAAGCCGAATACCATAATGAATATTCATCCGATTCTCAGTGAGACCTACTGGGTCGTATTTGGTGGGCACAATGGTCAAGCGGTGCAAAAATGATCTCCTTGACCAATCAGGCAGAGAAAGCTGAGCACGGCCATGAATATTCATCGATGTAGCAGCTGGAGGCAACGCCGAGGCCGCCGCAGTGTTCTGGCTGAGCTGCGTGGGGACGTGTGTGTACAGCATGCGCTGTTCTCACTTTAGGTGCAATACACTGGTGAAGCTTTTTAACTGACAGGCCTGTAGCAATGCTCAGTAAGGGAGGTCGAAATGCGATCCAAGTTCGTTATGCAATCAAAATCGTTCAGGCAAAAAAAAAAAAAAAGGAGAGCAACTCCTGTCACACTTAATTCTTCGATTTCCTGTCTGGCTAAAGGAGATTTCACACTTACAATGCATCCAAAACTGTGTTCCTGTTTCACTCGCTCTTCAGCTGGCATCATGTTCTCAGTTCTGTCATCCCTTTCCTTCAGCAGTGTCTTTCTTTCTCTACAAAGGCCCTCATTCCTTTCGTTTGTCATCCACTTTTTCTTGCAGCTCTGACTGTTTTAATGATAGCTTCATTCTCTCTATACGTATATCTCAATCACACATTCTCTCTACGGTTTTGTTTGGATGAGCTGAACAAGATGACAGGAGGAGGCTTCGGAGAAATGTTTTGTTCCTGGGTGATGTTCATGGTGCTGTTGAGTATCAATATACACTTGCATGTGTGTCTAATAGTATAAGTCCCGATGTCTTGGCTTGCTACTACTATACATTTCAAAAGGGCTGAAAAAAACTTCCTAGAAACTCCCAGCATGTACTGTACTTAGGCCGGACAGAGATGTGCTCACACGCTCTGCTCCATGTGACTGCACATACCTGCACATATACAGTAATACATAAAGCATGTTGGGTGTGGAGGTTTGTTTGGCTGTTATGTTTAAGCTCACTGAAACAGTGTGATTTATGACTCTGCATGACCTGAGGTTGTATACATCACGCCTATCAGAGCAAGCGTGCTGATATGGGATCAGTTTTTGTTGTTCAAATCATAATGAAAACATTTGCTTATGAAGTTGGCATTTGGAGTCTCTTAATGCATTCATGCCTCAGGCAAACCTATCAGTGTTCATAAGGACGCCATATTCTCGCTTCCAAGATATGTGCAACTATGAATTGAAGAACAAGTTTTCCAGACACAAGCCATAAATTGTAAAAAAAAAAGTTTAGTAATTGCACTTAATCTTGGATTAAATTCAAATGTTGTTCACTAATGATTTTTATTCAAAATGCTTTTTAGTCAAAAATTAAACATCTTTCATTCTAGAGAAGCTGTTTCAAAAGGGCTCATCCCAAGACACAGGTTTGTCAACTATGTGACATTTTTAATGGCAGATCTTTTCTCTTAAAAATCCCACTCCAAGACTCAGCTTAAACTATCTCTCGGAAATTGGCCTGCGAGCATTGCTGTGGAATAAATGAAGACTCGGATCAGTCAGTCCCAAGTCCTGAATACTGAATGGTCAGTTCAAGCTCTCATTTAAAAGCTCAAGAAGTTGAATTAGGCAGCTTTCTTTCAGTGTCTCTATCAACACTGCATCTTTAATGAGTGACGGTGCATATTTAACTGGCTCTTTTCGCTCTGTTATTGTTCCCCTCACCAGTGGCGAGGTGGCGCTGACCCCTCCAGCGTTGTCACAAGGCGACGCCGATCAAACAAAGCAGCCTGCCACCAAGGATGATATCACCATGTCGCCCCATCCCCCAGACTCTGTGTGTGTGTGTGTGTGTGTGTGTGTGTGTGTGTGTGTGTGTATGTATGTGTGTGCATGCATGCATTTGACAGTCATTAGACTCGCCCGTGATTCATGGTTGCTGTTTGAAAGCTACCACCCAAGGTGACAAATGATCAGGAAAAGCACAAATGTGTGCTGCATGAACAAAGATGCTCTCATGCTCAGTCGCACTTCCAAAATGATACGCCAAAGTATGTAAGGTGCAGTAAAAAACAGCCGCTTCAGCAGACTTCGCTTTTTAAAATTTTCTACACACACCTACTCCATTCTGTGTGTGTGTATATGTTTGTATGTAAGAGCACAGAAGTAAGTGTATTATTATACTTCTTAGCTCCTTTGTAACAGCAACAAGGTTCTTGCACAGGTCTGAAACATGTGCAAATGTATGGATTAAAAACACTTAAAAGCGCTTAAAAGCACTGATTTCCAGGCCTGGATAAGAACTTGTAAAGTTGTGCTTTCGACAAAAACAAGCACAAGATATGCTTTCCATTTAAGGCAACTGGGAAATACGAACGCTAACGTATAACTGAGGCAAACAATTTTGGTACATGGTTTAGGTATTTTTTTTTATAGACAATGTAAATGCATGGTGACAGTAGAAACAAAGCACAACCGTGAGAGATATGAACGGCTTCCTTTTCCTCAGATGTGTTGGTCAATTACTAAGAAAAGACTGTACAGCTAAAATAACACTGTAATTACACTTAGCATTGACCGCAAACCAAACATCCGCCATATTGAGAAACATCAAAATTGTGTCACAACTCGTTAACTGAACATTTCAGCTTCTGAAGTAGTGGATACCACGGAATCATTTTGTCAACACTGTGAACATGAACGTTCAAATGGAACTCGTGAAGTTGTGTTTCCGACATAGGAAAGCAAACACATGATATGCTTGCCTTTCAAATGGTTAAATCATGAGAACACTGTTGCTAGGCAAGTGGGAAATATGGATGCTGAGCATAAACTAGATAATGAGTGAGGCTAGTGTTTTATCTAGCTAGCTAGCATTAAGTCCTTTATACAGACATTGTAAAAGCAGAGTGACAGTGGAAATGAAGCAAAAACATTGGTAATATCAACATTTTTCTCAGATATGTTGGTAAATTATTAAGAACAGACTCTGTAATTAAATGATTAAGAACAGACTCTGTAACACTGTAATTACCCTTAGCATCAACCACAAACCAAACATCCATGGAATCCGCCATACCGAGAAACATCTTGTAAACACGATGAACGCAGAACCCTATTTGAATACAGCAGTAGCATCAGTCCCAAAACACTAAGGATTTAAATCCACTGTCCATAGCCTTCCCTGATTTTCTACACTAATGCATAACATTTTGTATTTTCTCTTTTTATGATATAGTTGAGGCCCTTTCAAAATTAGCAAGAAAACAGAATAGAATTTGTTTTTAAATTTGGAAAAATCTTTTTTCATGAAAAAAGGCCAAGAACCCTGAGCAAGTTTCTCTTTCTATCTACCACATTTTCTTTCTTTTCCTGTTCTTTAGTTTATCCATCATTTATGTCTGACCACTGCAGACTACGGGTGTTGTGTTTGGTGATTATTTATTTGTCTGGTGTGTCTGTAGACAAATCTGTCTGCCTATAAATGAGTAGATCCCATATGGATCAAGGCTTTGCCTAATACAGTCTATATTAAGACATCTATCAGCCAGCCAATTAGTGATGACACCTCTCAAAAGACACTGTGCTATATTATATGATGCGCCCCAGGATGACAGTGAAACATAATCCAGTTTAAGTGTTTTTTTGGAAATATTGACGAGGGGTGGAACACATGCTGTTAAAGCATTATTCTAGGCTATGGGGAGCGACGTTTCTGTTTAGAGGATTTCTATGTACTGTGAGTATGATGTGTTTGGCTTGTGTTGAGTGTGTAGGTGTCGGAGATGGGGGCGAGAACTCCATACATCACAGTGCTGAAAGCTGAGTCTGTTTAAAGTGTTAAAGGTAATCTCCTTATGAGCAGAATGACACCCCCCAGCACACACACACACACACACACACACATACATACAGATAAACAAAGCACTGGAGCTGAATGCAAACACCAAGTCTGCGCATTAGAGGCCCAAGTAATTTTTCTCTGTCTGGGTGTGTAAAAGAGTGACTTCTGCATGGATCTGACTAGTGATGCGTGCTTGCATATGGGTTTTCCTGATGTGTGGTGCTATGGGTGCCCTTTAAAGATGCGATTGTTCATATTTTTATTGACTTACTGTTACAAATAACTTGAATGCATATGGAGAACACGATAAAAGAATTACTCTTAAAGAGCAACTCTAGCAAATTTCATGGAAAATGTAACAAAAACATGATATTAAACTGTATTCTCTCTTATTTTGATCATTTCTGACTTTAAACAAAAGTAATATTCCGTTACTAGCGTATTTTACAAAACAGTTATGGGTTGGCCCAAGACTCCAGTGACGCACTGTGACGTCAACAAGTACTGGGGGCGGGGCAGATGAATTAATATTTATTGTGCAGGTCAAGCAATGATTTTGGATAAACCACCTTTATAGATTCTATATAATGTTAGCTAACTCCAGTAACGAAGCTAACAAAAGCCTCGTAAGTGCTTATAAGCTATGTTAGGTTAGATTAGCTAACCCTGCTTATTAAGCTAACGTAGTAACCAACCAAGCCATGCTTGCAAAGGATATTGGATATTGTTTTGCCTTGTTTTTTGTCGTTAAGATAACATTTCTGCATTGTTTTTTGTTGTTGTAGATTTTACTGGGAAGGGGTTGTGTGAATGTTCGGTAGATTTTACTGCATGAGCTTGTGTGAATGTTCGGTAGATTTTTATAGAAAGAGCTGAAAGTTGATCCATGCTGTGACTCTAGTTAACTAGCAGATGGAAGGTTAGCTAGCTGCCTGACTAATGTGGATGAACTCTGCTGGCCACCGTAGATTCTAGGAAGCGGGGCTTCCTGTACATGGACATGAATGGAAGGTGGGGTCAATGAGTAAACAAATCGTTCCAGTGTTATTGTACTTCTCCTTGTAACTGCTAGAGCTCCACTTTTACCCAATGCCCCTTCAACTAAAATGTGAATGTGGTATATTCCATTGTACATCTGTAAATATTGGGCCAGTGATGTTAGATGGGTTTTGGAGAATTAAAGAGATGACTATGAAGGAATTACTTGTGTCAAAAAGAATCCAGTCAGAACCATAGCACATCCACTAGACATATTAAAAGCAGCTATTTTAAACATCTTGAAACAACAAAGAAAGGACTCACTGGCATATGTAGTGTACTTAGAAATCAACTGCACTGGGAAACAGTAAATGAGATGTGAAGGAAAAGCCTCAAAAAGACCTGCCACTTTACAAAGACTATACCACAACAAAAAGGCCAGATGACAAACGGCTGAAAAGTATAAAGATGAGTAGATAAAGCACTGTTTTACCTTCATTGTGTTTGCCCAGTACCTATGTGCATCAAAAATATGGGGTGTTGACACAAGAAGGTCTCTAATTCTAAAACAATAAATCACAAATTCTGTCCTCAAAATCCACATTCTGTCTTTTTTTTCCCCTTCTTTTGATCTGTTCATACTCAGTACACAATGCTTGAGTATAAATAAAAATAATTCTAAATTCTCAGTAGCAATAATAAATGGAACATTTATACATGAGGGCACTATGGGCCATGAGAATATTGTAAGCTGTAAGTCAATGAGGGGTGAAACTAACAAAAATGAATTGATAAAAATGGATTTGATAAGTCATTTGATTTGATAAATTCATAGATGATTTGATTAAAACAGTACAGATGATCCATGTTTATTGCTTACCACCATGTTCTTTCGTTCATCATTTATCAGTCATAACCCGAAACCCACCATGAACATGCATTTCTTTGGCTTGGGTAATTCTTGTTACTTCCGACTCTCAAAAGTACAACGTCCACTTTCAGATAAATTGGCTACACATAAGACACCTATAAGTAACAGAAATGTTTCAAGCTGAAAGAGGCAGAAGTAGAAACTATGACTTTTAACATGCATGTTAATGGTAGTTTTGTGATATAAATCCTAAATTATAAACAACAGAACATGGTGATAAAAGATAAACATAGCTTGGCACATGGTTTATAAAATGTGCACCGTTTCAATCAAATCAAATGCTTTTTATCACTCATTTCTTAATTCACTTGTATTTTGGTAAACCTAATTTTTATTTCACATGCATTTTTACCAAATCCATTTCATTTTGTTAGTTTCCCTCCCTCATATATGTCTAACGGACATGTGTGTGTGTGTGTGTGTGTGTGTGTGTATTGTGTACTTGTTTGTGCGTGTGTTGTCACAACTGGCATGGCGTAGAAGGCACAGCATTTTGACAGCATGAACGTGTATGTGTGTGTGTTTCCAGTGAGTCACTACAGATGCGTACTCCGGCCCTGTCACTCCAGGGCCAGGGTAAGGTCCTGTGTCATCTGTATGTGTGTGTGTGTGTGTGTGTGTGGGTGGAGTGGGGGGGTCTCCTTAGCCATACACACACATCATCAAGAGTCACATTCAGTACAGGCTGAGATAAGGTTACGTAATTGCCAAGACAACGGCTCAGTGATGTGTAAAGGCCTTTATTCTGTGGTCCTGACTTGTTTCCCTTCAGATTGAGACCTACACACACACCATCTTTAAAATGGAATACATTACTCACATTCATTACTCACAGGCAGTGGGGGATAATTAACATAAACAACAATAAACTCTCTATAATTGAAACCATCATCATTGAGCCCACAGTTTGCTAGTAAACTAAAAATTGTAAGTTCATTTTGAACTTAGGCAAGAACGCCTTGATATGGACTAGAAATAACATAGACTACGACACAATCTTAGGTTGCGGCCCATTTTAAAGTGATCATGCCCCACACCCTGCTAAAGCTACACCCTTCACAGTGGTCCATCTGTAGGGGTCGAAAGTAACGGCCATTTTAAACGCACATCAAAGTCATTCGTTGAAGCTTGGGTTTCACTGTCGCACCCATGTCCACTTAGTCTGATTTCGGATATTTACAGATGCAAACATATATAAATGCACGAGCTATGGGCTGTTACCTGAGGTAGCGATTAAAATGGAACCTACAGTGGGGTCCAAAAGTCTGAGACTACATTGAAAATCTGGGATTTTTTTAATTGCCACTTGTGGCACTCTAAAACGCTTTGCTGAAACTGGATCAGTTGTATCCAAAGCATGAACAGGCAGACCAAAAGTGAGCACACCATCAGAAGACCAATATATAAAGCTTTGTTCACTGAGAGAGAACAGAATCTTCATCACAGAAACAGAATGTGCTGAATAAAGAACGAGAGATCAATCAGAAAAAGTAGTGTCAAAAGAAGGCTAGCTAGTAGTGGTCTCAAAGGACAAGTAGCAGTCTCTAAACCACTTCTCAGGAAGGGAAACAAGGCCAAACGCTTGACATGGGCTGAGACATACCAGCATTTCACAGTGGATCACTGGAAAAAAGTCCTATTTACTAATGAATCCAAATTTAAGATTTATGGCAGAAACAGAAGGGTTTATGTAAGAGCCATATTTCCATTCAGCCCAAAAACAGTGCAAAGGTTCTCAGGAGCGAAGTGTCCATCGGTCGTTCCCTTCGAAAACGACCACTGCCGTGGGCAGTCCCTCTTCAAAGTGGGCTTCATCACTTAAGAACGGGCCGCACCAAGTTCATAAATATCAAGTGTCATAAATATCAGTTTAGTGATAGGCTATGTATGGTTTTGAAATATAAAATGCTTCCAGCAACCAAAGTCCAGGATCAGGAATGGAGGAAGCGGATGCTTCTAATCAGTGGTCATGACAATAGAATTAGAAATCTAGTGAGGACCTGGTGAACAGTATTTGTTAGTTTTATAATCTTCCTTCATTATATTTCTGGGAGTTTTCAACATTTATTTAAAGATGGTGTGTGCTTTTCATCTTATGTAAACATTTTGAGTTGCATTGCATGTATGAAAAGTGCTATACTGTATATCTAAAAATATATGATTAATTACTTAAGGAAATTCCAGATTTTGCGCTTCTATTGGCTACAATTACACTTTGAGAAAAGTGAAAGCCCCACATTACTTGGACCTACAACACTACAACATCATATCTAACAATTTTGGTGTTGCATTTAAGAAACTGTGAAGAAAATTGCAAAGTTGCCTAAAAAAGGACTTTCTTCTGAAACTGATATTGTCCCCAGTTATACAGTAAAATCAAGTCACATTTTCCAATTCAGAGTTTGTCATATGATCTGAGGGCATTTGACATATGATGTTTGACGAAGTCATTGAGAGGGAATTCTGAGTGTACCCCTCCCTGGCTTTCAGCAGGCATCTTCAATAATGTAGAAGTTGGCAAAAAAAAAAAGTAGTGTAATGTAAGTGTCATGCTGAGGACAGATGGAAAGTTTCCCTTCAAAATGTCTAACAACATGGAACAAATTATTAGAAAAGAGAAGTGTATCATGTGGAGAGACAGCAAAAGCAAGAGTGCATGTGTGGGTGAATGTGTTGAAAATGAAACCACGGCACAGTGTCTTATTTTAGCACTGTAACCAGCGGTTGTCCGCATACTCGGGGTGCAGCACAACACCTTTCTGCATCACGGTTTCAGCGTTATTTCCGTTGTGACGGAGGGGAATTCTCAGAAAAGGAAGCCTAAATGTGTAACAAACTTCACTTAGTTGTGGTTTCTAAAATGGTCTGGGAAATCTGTCAAAATAACAGTATTTATTCCAAGTTCATATCCAGATGTAGAATAATTTTACGAATATAAATTACACTTGAGTCAAAGTTAAAAAGCGTCCATACTTAAATGTATTCAAGTATTTAAAAGAAATTAGAAGTCAGGACATTTTTAACATGCTCTCACACTTGCAAATTTTTGTACTATTTGCATGACTCAATTTGTATGAAAAGTTACAAAGGTTAAGGTTCGGGTTATGGATGGGGTTTGTGCTTGTACCTTGTCTTATGACTTCATATGTAATTAAACTAAATCTAACCACATTGTCAACGTTTGTTTTAAATTTGTACAAATCTTTCATGAGATCAGGTGCTTTTTTCTTCTTCTTTTTTTCAAAGATAAGAGCAAATGAGTCTAATAGTCAGTCCTCGTGCAAAGATAACTGGTTGTGGAATCCATACAAATTGGTATGGATTTGATTTGATGTTTTAGATAGAGTTAATAAATAAAGTTAAAATGCACAGAAATGTGATTGACGCAATTGGTAGCAGGGCAAAAGAAAAAAAAAATTGAGTCCTGATCTTTGAGATTTGTAACGGTAAGTATGTTTTTTTTCATGTAAATGTAATTAAGTTAATTATTAAGTTTACATTTTTTACAAAGTACAAATCTCCTAAAATGCTAATTAAGTAAAGAAGTAAATTTACTTAAATACTTTTGTCTTGTCTACAGCTTACTTTCTGAAAAAAAGCAGTAAATCTGAACACATCTTTTTAGAGGCCCTGACCCTGGCCACTTGAAGTCACAAGTATCTGCATGCTGTTTGACATTGTGAATTGAGTACATATGTCAAGCTAGTGATGCCATCTTTGGGATGTTTAGTCAGATTTTACAATTGGCAGTATTGTTTGTTCTGATACCTGATTTTGTTAATAGTATTAGGCCATTATACCTCTTCATTATACAGGTATTTAACTTCAGGAAAATGTACTGATTGTAGCGTCAATAACATTGAATTGTATTTATCTGATATATACCTCTTCATGCTCCTGAGTACTTAATGGCTTCCCCACTGTGTACAAAATATTTTTTAAATAAATCCATTAGTAATAAATGCAAATATTTATTATTACATTAATACATAACTGCTTGCTCACAGTAAATGTTGGCATGCTGTCTTCTTGCGCATCCTTGATTGGCTTATCACTTTAATTGAGCGACGTTCCAGGTGACTCTGTGATAGCTGTGAGGATGATGCATTGATTTACATCCCCTGTAAGAGAGAAGTCATGATGCTGGAATTACTAATTGTAATAATAAACCACCAGTCTTTGACAAGCAGTAGGGCCTCATTTACGAAGTGTGGCCTGTGGATTGTGTATACATAAAAGCACTGAGGATATATAAGCCTGTCATACCGTACCAAGCCATAGCACCACCTCTACCATGCTTCACAAATGACGTGTTATGCTTTCAAATCACTTTTGTTGGATTTCATTTGTCTCATCAGGCCCAAAGATCTTGTTCCAGAATTGAACAGATCCCTTTAACTTGTTTTAACAAACTGCAGCCTTCTGTCCTTCAGACATAAATAGACCTCTACATTTGATACTGCTTTGCCCACCTTCAGTGAGAATTGCTGTCTTGAGAATGGATGAAAATAATTCTAAATAGGCATTTACAAGTGCAGACTACATCTTTAATTGATATTGGTATGGGTAGTGATTGAGGAACTGTACAAGGGAGGAACTCTTGAAAACTTGGGCTGGTTCTGGTTGGATTCTACCTTATGCTTGATGGCCAGGTTCCCCACTGAAGAGACATAGGCGTAGGAGTCGTTGAAGAGTAGGGTCGAGACAGGGAGGTGGTTGGGGTGGCGAAAACTGAGGAAAGAGGAACGAAAAGAAGAGATGGTAAGTTTTAAGGTGTGGTCTTCCTCACAAACTTCGGTTATTCCATAACTCCATTAATTACGCGTTTAAATTAAAGCTGACAGTCTGCATTTGACCCACACAGTCACATAAATACAGTGCTAAGTCAACAAAACGTGTTACTGACCAAAATCATTTTGCAGTATTTAAAGGCATGTAACATGAGCATCTCACATGATGTCTATGACTTTAATTAGGGGTTTTACTCCTGAAATTTGAAACCTATCTGCTTCAGAGGAAGCCTTTAATGATGACAGGAGGTAAGGTAGCACCAATTATCAAGTTACTCGGGGTGCCAGCTCATAGTTATTAGGCTGCTGAATGTTTGGCCATGCCATGGGAATTAGATCCAGTGACGTAATTATTCATCAATATTTGTCATCTTCCATCTGGACCAGCTGCGAATAATGACAGGTTTCACGGAAAGCTGGCCAGACTGTAAGTTATTACACAAGCATGTTTCTGTTTAAATTCAGTGAATGTGGCGATGGAAGACATTGACATATTCATGTCACATGTGATAAAATGCTGCCATTGATTACGCCGCTGACCTTTCGCATCAAAATATAATACTAGTCCCTGATATGAGGGCAGTTGTAACAAACCTACACCTTAGCCTACTATTTACATGGGTATTTCACTGATTTTGCTTGTAGACAGATAAAAAACAAAATATTAAGTACAAAAAAACAAAAAAACAAAAAAAAAACAACAACCCTAAAATATGTTTTCATGCAAAAGCAAAACGTGCTACGACTGTTCTCGTCTCGCCGCATCCATCTGTGGAAACAAGGCCAAACACGTGCCTGTTGGTGGGAATACTTATTTAAATGGCGTCTTTTACCTGTTCCGCGCGCTTGTGAGCACGTGATTGGTCACGTGTCTACAGTTTGACGGTTGGGGGGAGAGTCCAGGCAAACAGTAGCTCCTCCGTACAACCGCAGAGAAGAAGGAGGAGGAGGAGGAGGAGGAGGAGGAGAGAGAAACGGAGCTGCTGTCGCCCTTCCAACACTCTCGCACACCCCCGGTTGGGTGTGTATACCGCACGTAGGCACACGAGAGAGCGCCGTATTCTTTCGACTTCACAGCGCAGACGACAGTTTGTACCGGAGAGATAAATAAAAAGACAAAAGGACGGGACAGAAATGTGTACGGGAGCTTTGTCTCATCCGTCCTAGTGCTGTTTGCTCGCAGCGGAAGCCTGCTCTCATCAAGGCGGTGTATTCACCCGCAGCCACAGCACCGGTCATTTGTGTCACCGTTCTGCATCCCGACCGAGTAGCGCAGCGCCGTGTTCGCTTCTGCTAACGCGTTTATCTCCATTTTCCCCTGCGATTTCGTTTGATCTTTTTTTCTTTCTTTCTTTTTTTTTTTTTTTTTTGGGGGGGTTGCCACGCTTGAGCATGGCATGTCTGGGGTTCATTTGCTGCGAGTAAAAAAAGAAAAATTGCCCGCCTCTCCGGCACGACTGCAGAGGACAAGACTGGGAGGGAGCGCTGGCCCTGAACAGAACCCTGGGCGCTTTTTAAATACTCGTGGATCTCTTTCAGCCGTAGTGCGTCTTCTGAGACTTTATTCTTTGGCCAGGGAATTCACTGATGGCTGCGTGTTCATGACCCGATTGCAGCAGCGAGTGTGAGCAAGCGTTTACGGGTGGTTTTCTGTTGTTGTGTTCGTTTCACGATAACTGAGCTACGATGTAAACGCGCGTGGGTTTATTCTTGCTGCCCGTATTGCCTACGCGTTATCAGTTAGGATCGACGCAGGGCCCTTATTCGTGCTACCCTCATCAAAATGCCGGCCGGAATGAAGCCTCTGGAGAAGTTCTTAAAGAAGCAGACGAACGCGCTGACTCGGGCCGGCGGTTTTGCAGGGGAGAAGGCGGCGGCGGGAACGAGCGCGGCGCGGCGGCGCGCCAGCCTCTCGCGCGTCGTGCCCTTCTTCCGTGAGAGCTCGCCCGAGGGCGGCCCGGCGCGCGGCGACGTCTTCAGCCCCGAGAGCGAGGACGCGCCGTGCTGGCCGTCGGCCGCCGCCACCGACATCCGGAGCCCGTCTCTGTCCAGCGACGAGCAGAGCTCCGAGGCCAGCCTGGACACGTGCTGGACCCCGCTCCCCGCCGACACGCCGGAGAACCTGGCGCTCACGCTGCTGGACAGCGTGGCGGGCAAGCGATACGGCAACTGCACAGGTACGGGCCGGTCGTTGAAATGAATAATAGATCGTAGATAATAAAATAACGTGCCCATTCCCGCCACTGGTGTTCGCGTCACTGCTGCGGGAACCGCGACGCACGTGACAAAATCCACTCTGTTCCAGGATCCTGTACTCACCTGTCAAGGCTTGTCTTCATAGAAGTAGCATGCGAAAGAGAGGGCTGTTTGCACGTCCAGAATTGCACAGGGCACTCCGTGGTAAACAGTATGTCCAAATAGCAGGTGCCAGCCTACCATTATTTATATATATATACATATATTACTGCACTGACAGTAGCTCTGAATAGCAGGTGCCGTAGCCTACCATTTTATATATATATATATATATATATAATATATATTACTGCACTAACAGTAGCTCTGAATAGCAGGTGCCGTGCACTTTTAACATACTGTAGTGTGCGGGTTCTGTAAGTTGACCTAGTATTGCGTAATACACGTTCTGTGTGTGTTATTTCCAAATGGAGCACAAGTGTAATACATAATAACAAGTGACATGATGTGAAAGGCCAGACTACAGCTTGGGTGTTTTCAGTAGCGCTCAGGGCAAATGATTATTCCTCACTGCAGCACTACGCTACTCTGGAGGTTACATAACAACACTGGAGTTTTTATGTATTGTGTAAACACACAAGACTGACTGGATAGGAAAAATGACTAGGAATGCACCTATCCCGCTTTTTTTTTTCTTTTCATTTTTGATTGGATATCGGCCGTCTGATTATCGGCACATACCCGATACTGATCCCAATACTTCTTAATAACTGAGCCTGCTCCCTGCAAACTTCTGTTGCCAAGTTATGCTTTGAGGCCAGTTGTGTCCTGTGTTCTTGTGCAAGATCAGAATCAGGTTTATTGCCAAGTAGGTTTTCACATACAAGAAATTTGCTTT
>JAOUQW010000023.1:16503589-16530276 GCA_028565825.1 Olivaichthys viedmensis | reverse complement strand
GCACCAACATACCAAAGCAAATTCCTTGTATGTGAAAACCTACTTGGCAATAAACCTGATTCTGATTCTGATTCTCAGTGCTGTGGCCTTCCCGGACTGCAGCCTGAAACACCTGCTTTGGATGACGCATTAGACAGAAATGAATTCATATGGTCCAAGACGGTTTGGTTTCCATGTGCCATGTTAAGTAGGCAAACTAAGATCTTTTTTTTTGTTAGATGAAAGTTTTTTTTTCCATTGGTTTGCGAATATTTGGTATTCTTGTCTGCTCCAGACACTGAGAAAGTGTCTGATGTATTTTATTCTAGGTGTTTTAGTATACTGTGAACACTGGAGAACTCAAAGCGAATGTTCTTTATTTCCGTAAGCGTGATCGATACTAACCTTGAGGCTCCAGTATCACTGCAAGTTCAAAGTTCATGCACACAGTATGTAAACAGGTATGTGAAAACATGCATTTGGTCAGCCGTGGGCTGGTTTGCAGAGTGCTGTCAAGAAGGGCTATGCTGATGCATAGATCTACAGTAGGCATGTTGCTAATATTAGTACGATAATATATGTTAAGAATTATGACATATTTACATGCATCTGTTCTCATTGGGCAGCAGTTTAATCAAAAAAAATTTTTATACCAAATGTTTGATTTTATTTATCTTTTCTCTATTTTTTGGTGTTAAATCGTTTATTTTTGAAGACCTTGAAGATGTTGATTATTAATACATTTTATAACTGATTATTGGCACATGCCTGCTCTATTGTATTTGTTCTTGTCTTATGTAATAACAGTGATGTCAAGTCATTTCTTCCAGAGCTCCAGACACAGGCTGGTGTGGAGGGCTGCTGTGTTCAGGAGCTCCCCAGAGACCTTTACCAACTGGGTTAAGCCAAAAATGAGCTTCTGCTACTTTACAGAGGGATAAGTCCTTTATAGCTTAAGGGTATTTTAGGAATTTTTTGTGAATTTCCTAAAGTTGGCTTGATATTTACACCCATTGCTTTACAAAGAGGTATTTATCTGCCGCAGTGCATCCATCTCTGCTGTACACCCACGCTGCACAGACGCAAGCTGTATAAGTGATTCAAAAGACTAATGCACGAGAAGTTTCAATGCATAACATCCTCACGTGGCTGTCTTGGGTTCGTGTCATTAGCTATATTTGAATGTAATTATGCACATTTGGAAGTGTTTATTGAGCAGGCTGTGTGTTGGTTGATGGAGACCCACCAGGACAGAAAGGAGGGCTTAAGATGAAGCAGATATGAAGAACAAGAACAGGCAGCTCTCGAGAATGCACAGAGACCTTGTACACACATTCTCGCAATTCTCGCTATCTGTTTCTCTCCCTCACTCTCACACACAACTACACACTCCCACACCGTCTCTGCATCTCACTGCCTACTGCCAAATGTTCGAGCGTCAGTGAGGGAGAGATGAAGAGAAGAGAAACTTGAGAAGGAAAGGAACGTGTGCGTGGGTAGCGGGGGTTCAGATGCGATAAGGCCTCTATGGTAACGGGTTGTCTATCACAATTTATATAACACTGTCATCCTCTATTCAGCTTGTCTGAAATATTGCATTGTATTATCTATTTTGGCCATATCGATAACCAGCTGGAAAAAAAAAGATTCCAATCTTTACGGCGTATATGTGTGGTGCTCTGCGTTTTCCCCTCCTAAACCGGTGAACTCTCTGACCTGCAGTCTGAGGAAGGGTTCAGAATAGCTGTAGCATAATCACAACGCATCCCCCTTCCTTTCTCCCAACTCCACCACCCACACATGTACACAAACAATCATGCTGGTGAGAAAAACACCTCTCGAGGAAATAGCTGCCTGGTATGTAGTAGGGCTGTCAAATTGCATTCGAATTTTAATTACTTGAACGATCTAGTATTCGAATACATTCAAGTATTAATGCACCTGTAAATTATACTGTCACAGACAAAACAAACATTAGCACCAGCGCTACACTATGGCCCTGATTTACTAAGATCCCAAGTAACGAGTGGTAATTTGCGTGTGCAATGGGATAAATTGCGTGCACAAATAGTGTGCATGTTGCACGTGATTTGCAAAGAATAATTGCGTGAATTATGTCACGTGCAAAGTAGGCAAGGAAAACAATATGTACAATATGTAAATGTGGTTTTTGTGTGCGCTAAATGTTCCCGGTAGCCGTGGTGAGTTCAGATCTAAAAGAGACTTCTGGAAGAGTAAAAATGAACTTCAAACTCAAGCATAACACAGACTAAAAGCAGTGAGACGGGTCGAAAAACTGTTCAAAATGCGATATGAATAAATGGATAAAAGAGTATAGACATGAGTGTGCATTTTGTTAATAAGTTATAATATGAATGTAAACCTTTTCAAAGGCTCTGTTTAAATGCTCTTGGCATCGGGAGTTGCGAACGTGCGCCAGATATCTAATATGAAACCAACTTTACTGCGGCAATATTAAGTAATCATTTTGAGAAACTTTCAGATTATTTTACTACGGCATAATTTACATAAACTTTCTCATTATTAAGACTTAGTAACTGGTATAATTTTGTCTCCAACTGGCGAAAAACGGGCCTCCGCAAATTTGCATTGACACCTCCCTGTATTTTGCAGCTTTAATTAGAAACGCACCAAATTGCATATTCATTAAGCCAAACGCGCAAAACAGACAAGACATGCTATTTTGCTTATATGAACGACGCATTCCTCCGTAGACCCTGTTAGTAAATCAGGGTGTAATCACGTTTGCACGTATTTTTACACACGTAAACTGTTCATTTTAATTTTATTTAGAATATTTCAATAATAATAATAATTAAAAAAATACTATATCTATTGAGTCTGCCATCAATTACATGCATTTATTTAGAACTCTTTTTCCTACGCCAATCGACAAGGGCCAAAACGTTTAGGGAATGTTTGTTTCGATAGACTTGCGTCAGGCGACTAAAAGTAGAATATGAGATCGTGAGCATTCGAATGAGGGTTTTTTGTATTCAAACGGTGAAATGCTTTCTGACAGCTCTATTATGTAGGAGGTTATGATTTGAGGCTGTACTTTGGGTCTCTTCTAAAGGTTATAAACATGCCCTTCAGTAACTTTCCTTGTCAATTGTCAGCTATGTTTTGGCCATGAAAAAGAAGAGATGTTTTTGTTCTGTGTTTAGGGCAATGTTAGCTCAGTGATGAAATGTGTGTGCTGGTGATGAAACGTGTGTGCTGGTGATGAAACGTGTGTGCTGGTGATTGGCACTGTTGGACCCTTGAACAGGGCCCTTAAACCCCCAACTGCTCAGTTATTTGATAGGATTGTATTTTTGCTGTAAATAAAAAATACCTGGCAAATGAATAAATGGCAATGATTTATGCGTTTTAAGCGTTTATGCTTTTTTAATGCGTTGTGAAAGTGGATTTCATGTCCCAAGTGTGCTGGTGTATGCTCTGCTTTTTCAGTGTGTGTGTGAGCGTGTTGGGAAGAGTGGATATTGGAGATGTGCTTTGTACCAAACTGGGCAATAGATTTGCTACACTTAAAGCTGCACTTCAATGTGCATTGGTGGGCAGAAGGAGAGAGATGGATGAAAGAGAGGGATCGAGAGTGCGGGGGAACAGAGAGGCACAAAGATTTCATTTCTTATGTTTTGGATATTGCTTGGTTGCGAATCTTACTGACATCATCAGGTTAAATTTGACCGTTCTGTCAGAGATGATTGGGCTTGTCAGAGGCATATATGACAGCTCCTTAATGGACTTCTTTTTTTTAAGTAGAGCCAATGCATTGAACTTACTTATTTTATTGTATTTTTATTCTTGTTGTATGTTTTTTCTTTTTTTCTTTCTTTTTTTAGTGTTTGTGCTAGGCCCACATCATTTTCTTACCAATCTGAAACTGAATGTGTGTTATTATGGAAGGCTATATTCAGTTTCTCTTTCAGGCCAGAGTCCAGTTCTAAGTACTGTGTTTTCTGTCACAGCTTGTATTTTGTATGAACTGTTATTACTGCTCTAGTGGACTGTAGTATTAGAAGAGGATACGCAGCAAAAAGGCCAGCTTTGAAAGAACTCTTTACAATGTTACTTTTGCTCTGGATTTATCTACACACCTCAGGTGGTAACTCGGCACTGAGGATTTTGCTGTGTTTGTGGTGTCGGGTTTAATTTAACACTACAGCGAGTACCCCTTCTTCTTTTAATTTCTTCCTTTTTGGGTTGCATGACATGGGCAAAATTGCTATTGCGATTATACTGCTATACACCGTGTTCGCGATAGGCCTAGCAATATATTAAAACAAACCGGTGAAGCCACGTGTCACGTTAAAGACTGGCCTGCATTCATTTGCCCTAAATTCCTTTTTTTTGTGTTGGATCGCCGAGTGGGCCAACCTAGAAGAACTCACTCACTGACTGACTGACTGATTGATTGTTGAAACAGCGCATGTGCGGGAGTCGCTCGGAACATCTGTACACTGGGTGATGGTATAATCCTAAACCGTAGACCAACAATTCATCAATAAACGCAGAGTAGAAAAGTAGCAATTACATCTATGTAAACGACTTCTTGAAGGTCCGATCGGCAGACTGCAGTTGGGCAGAAACTAGGCCTGCCCAGTTTTGTTTTATCTGAAACCTCTGCAATTGGTCCGAATGCTCACAGACCACAAAAATGACGGTTTTTAGAGCACTCATTTGCATATTACAGGTTTTTGCAGTATCACTCTTGTACAGGGCAAATTGCGATAACGATTAACAAACACTATATTGTGCAGCCCTAACACACACACACACACAAAGGGGACTAGAGGCAGTAAGGGGTGGTCACTGCTCTTCACTCTGTTCCTGTCACTCACCCACTCGGTCTATTTTCTACTGATCTGGAGTGAGTTGCAACTTTGCATCACATTTGCTTTTGTGGGGTGTGCAGCTCTCTCTCTCTCTCTCTCTCTCTCTCTCTCTCTCTCTCTCTCTCTCCCTCCCTCTCTCAACCTACAGCCACTTAAAGCTACGTTGCCTTAGCAACCATGGGAAATTTGCAGCTGCGAAGATGTGGACAGGGCTCCAGCTGACACGCCCACTATCACACTCGCACGCACGCACGCACGCACGCACGCGCACACACAGTCAGGTGTACAATCGAGCACAAACACAAAATAAGAAATTGCAGAATAGGACTCGTTGAGCTGTACACTTGTGCTGAATTCAGTACTCTGCACTTTCCCCAGCTTTTTGAGTGCCTGTCCCTTGTTATTGAGCACGTCAAGCCTTAGTGTCCTCCATGCCTTTCATGCCTGTGTTTACCCACTCACTGTTGTCCCTTCACCTGCACGGCAAAAGTCTTTTGACATCAAAGAAACTTCCAGTCAATCCATGAGGTGAGATGGGACAAGCCTGAACCAGTCAGGAGCATCTCCCACACACCTGGCCTGGGCTTTAGCGCACCACAGCGTAGGCGGCTCCTGAGCCAGTCGCAACAATGTTACTCTGACCAGAGATGAACCCCTTTTACAGTAAACATAGCTTTGATCAGGCTTTTAACTCACTGTCAAACTAAAACAGACACAAACATAACCTGCAATACAGGAACCAGAAAGGAAAAAAGTCTGTTTGTAGAAAGTATCGCATGACTGTATTTACTAACTGCTCTGATGTTTATGAGATGAGGTAATTAGCGTACTGAGCTCAGTGGCTGACCGTGATTTTTAATGAATGCCCAGCGTCATTTGCCTGATTTGATGTCACAGGTCTCGGATGTTTTTTTTTTTTCTTTTAGTGAATGTTCATTGCCTAATGGTGCATTGCTGTGTGTTACTAGCTTGAGGTTTGTCCCATTGTTTGCATGAGCTTTATTTTGCATACTATTTGAAGGATGTGTGCCCTACTTTTCTGTGTTCATTTGGAGGTTACTCTTTTTGATCATTTTTAAAGTGGCAGCCACATGTAGCATTTAGTCAATAATTAATGCTACAGATCAATCTAACCCAGATACATACGCATGGATTTTGAGCACTCAGAAACGATGGAAAACCTCTAATGAAGGATATGTAAATGTATATTAGCTCAAACGCCAGTGGTGTTTTATTTACTTTTGTGTGTTTAATACGTAGATCCAAATACTGAGCTTCTCAATGTAGAAATTCTAGGATAGGTCTCCCTTTACATGTCTCCTTGTGCTTGTGTATACAGAACTGCCTTGCAGTATATATTAAAGGTAGTGTATTGTTAAAATCAGCCTTTTCTGTTTATTTATTTATTTATTTATTTATTTATTTATTTATTTATTAGACTATATGGAGTTGCCGCAAAACTGATTAAAAAAATCAAATTTAGCGCACTTTAGCGGTGACAAAAACATTTCCTATATTTACCTGTCGTTTAAAACAATAGACTTTATCTAGGTCACTCAAGAGATGCGTTTGAGTAACTCGTTGTGATTGGCCCGTGGCTGAAATTAACATGCAGCGCAAGCGAGAAACAGGCTACATCACAAACTAAGTAGAAGGCTACTTCACTTTATGAAGTAACAACTGGTGGTGTGCTATTTTGACATACTATTTAGTATTCTAGTATGCGTTTTGGGACGTACCCACAGCTTTATCGTGCAAAATGAGTAAAAAGATCTAGCCAATTTACTGCTCTAAAACTTCTTGCCACCCTCACAGTTGAATATTTCGTGCCATTCAGGGCAGCTGTATTTTGGAAATTATGTCAGCGAACTAATGAATATTAATGAACATTGGCGGTTTGCTTTAACTAGGTAAAACGGGCAGTGAGTTACAGAGGCAGAGTAGGGCACTCTACAACAATTAATTGATAATACGGGCACAATTTCCAGAGTAAAAATCACTTGAGATGTGTTTCATAGACACTCAGGAATAATAAAACCAATTATAAGATGTAACACCTTTAAAGTGCAGTATATTACCCTGCATTTGCTATACTATGAGGTGGTTAGTATGTGTATGATAATAATTGTGAAAGATTTGATAAATATGGCCGCAAATATTATTTCCCTTTATCCATCTTCAGATGTGTTTTGGTGTGACTTTGATCTAATTTTGAACCGAGTTACTGAGAACCAGTGACAGTTATAAAAAGTCGGAGCTGCTTTCGTTATTATGCATGCTCGGCTGCAGAACAGGAGCCGCCAGCGATTTTAAAGGAATGTGAATGCATTTACTCAGGCATCCTTTGTCCCAAGGATTTAAAAAAAACAAAACAAAGTGACAGTTGAGAACATACAATCCCGCTCCATTTCACATATCAAAACCACATTTACACTGAGCTGTTTGGGTTCATGACTGGTCTAGCAAGTCTAGCTGTGATTAGGCGTGTGTATGTCGCTTGATTGATGATATTTTTTTTTAGCTCTGTTTTCACGTATCCGTCTCCCAACAGTCAGGCATCAGGCATGCTCTTGCAATGGTATTTTTGTATGTTTTGACCTTACTAATTTTCTCTCCCTCTCTTTCTGCAGAAATGCTCCTGGATGACTTCATGTTGACACACCCAATCTTCCTGGCACCCGACAAGTTTCAGCAGGTCCTGCTCCAGCAGTATCCTTCACACAATGTCAGCATCAGTCATTAGCAAGCAGGTCTTTGAAACCACGGAAATACTCACAGAAAACCTTGTTTGCATTGTAGCAACCTTGTTTGTTTGTTTGTTTATTTATTTATTTATTTATTTGGGTGAAGTCCACTTTGTACAATCTAGAGGCATTTTTGTGATGGACAGCAACAGGTTTAATTTATTTATGTTACTGTGGGTTGTGTTGGATCGCTGTAATATCCCTGTTTTTGCCCAAATTTGTCCAGTTTTCCGATACTCATGGTGGGTTGCATAATATTTAATATGGCTCTGGGCCATCTAAACATCCAAAGCATTAGTTGTGAATCGTCAAAACACTGGCTAGGAAAGGAAAAATATTGAGTCAAAACCCACTCAGAACAGATAATAGAGCTTAGAGCGTAAAAGCTACGCGGTCTCCACCAGGTCTGCATCAAAATGCAGTGTTTACTTACGTGTGGGCTACACGGCAAAAATATCACATCATGATTTTTGAAGCTGTTTTAACGATACACGATATGTATCAGTATTTAGTTTTGCTTTGATTAAAGTTGGAACTTACTTACTAGCAAACCAGTCGTGCCACAGGGTAAAATACAGTCCAGTGTTGTTTTTATTCAAACGTATTACAAAAATACACTCATTACTTCGAAATACTCAGAGTAACAATGTTGTAGGACTATTGACAATACCCACGATACACAAAGAAAAGCATATTGTGACACAAGTTATCGCGATAATGATATTATATTGTCATATCGCTCACTTCCATGTTCACGATCCTTTAGCAAGTTGTATTTAAATACTACCTCTTATTAAAGAGTATGTCCACCCCCAATGTATGCTAGTAAAATGTACTTTAGGGGGCAGGTCCCAAGCGTGGGTCTGGAAGCGGGACGCATTCATATATGCCCTAAATGAACAGAGCTAACTTTATTATTTTTTTGAGTGGTAATCGTAAATCTCCCAGCAAGTGGATCCGTGCCAAGACAGGTGGTGATTATCTGAAAAGGGGCTTTGTTCTCTACTTCAAATAGAATTTCACTGGGGAAAGTCAAACACACATGTACTTGTAATTGCAATGTGTCTGTGTTTTACTTTGAAATTGTTCATGAGGTCAAAACGCGACGGCCATGCAACCTAAATAGCATGATTATCTAGACTGAAACTGAAACCAAAGGCTGGATTCCAAATGGCTTCCTATAGTACACTACATAAGCTGTGGAAGCCAGTATTCATACTACATGTAGTGTACTTATGTAGGGAGTAGGGAGCCATTTGGAATCAAGCCTATGCTTTTGGTTTAGTTAATTTAAAACTGAGATGTGTTTGACACGACTACGTTTCTGGCGGGGTGAAAAAAGTTTCTAATGCTTTGGAGAGAGGTGCTCGGCACAAAAGCTCAGGCCGATAGTGTCGGTGTGTCTTTTCCGCTTTCCTACGAGTTTGCGTCGGATCAGCTGGGAGAGACGGCATGGTCAATTGGAAGGTTTTGTCACGAATTGGGGCAAAGCGACAGATTCAGCCAGCCTGTAGAGGGAGCACGAGCCCTGATTTGCTATTAAAAATAAGTTTATTAGCGTAATACATTTTTTGTTGAACTAATCACTTGTATTAACAGTATACAGCAATAATCTTTTGTATGAACGTGTTTACAGTTCAAATAATTTCATTTTGGGTTGTCATACCATTTAAGAGCACAGAAACCAGGTCTATACCATGGTTACCTAAATTCTGAAGCCAAACATCTACTCTCTCATGTGTGTGTGGTTCACTTTTTGGGTTGCGTTTGCGTGTCTGAATAGAGGACAGCCGTTGCCCCCACTCTCCTTGTATGACCTAGATTACCAGTTTGAAAAGTCTGTCCTCTCTCTTCTGAACTACAGTGGCAAAAGTACTGCAGGGACTCGTCTGCTCCCAGAGCATAAAGCTAGGAGGCCTGCATGCCTCACTGCTCCCCCCCCTTATCTCATCTTTTCTGCACCCCTCTTCAGATCTGTGACTGGAAATCCTAATCAAATCTTTTGTTGTAGAAGCACGTCTGCTTCCTGCTGAACCTGAAGACAAAGGGAAAACCCCATGGCCCGCGTCCCTCTCGCCACACCTAAATGGATTCGATTTTAAAATAGAGCGCCTGTCTTTTACTTAGCTCTGCCAGCTCGGCGCACAGACTGACACACACACACACACACACTCTTCCACTGTGAGTGAGTGAGAGATCAAAGCTCGTAGACTGAGCTCTCTGTAATAGTGAGCTGGTTCGCTCCACTGGGGGCCAGGTGCCACTGGCTCAGCACGATGTTTGGGTCTTAGCAAGAAGTGGCCGTGGCCATAAATATTGTTACTATATCTGGAATGTCATAAAAGGCAGCTTGTGCACGTGTGCTGCCTGGCCATTTGGCCATTTTGAACAGGAATAGCAGTTTAAATGTGGACAGGGTGTTAGGGAGTTACTCTTTAAATAGATCTAAAGAGCAGAGCTGGAGATAACCAGGGCGGGTCGACTTCAGATTGGCCTAAATTTAAGCTTCCTGTTGCGTGAACATTAGAAAAACAAAACTCTGATCAGTATATTATGTTGTAATCATAATGACAACTGTTCAGGTGTAACTACATGTTTTGGGACCGTTAGCATGAGACCCTTTGAGGAAATGCAGCATAAATGTTTTGTCTCTATGACTTAAGATGCCTGACCGTCTTGTATAGTTTTGTCTGTTGGGGAATGAAACTTTGCACTTCTTCTGCAGCCCTGTTAATAACAAACTACATGAGGGGAGGAAGGAAACTTGTGCGTGTGCCTGTGTTTGTGTGTGTAGACGTGATGGGTGTGTTCCTTTGCTTTCACCACTTCTCTGAGGTTGTAATTATGCTGACTGGCTGGCCACATGCTCTTTGTGTTTTTCCATCCTTGGATCTGTTTGTTAGGTGATCAGAGACAAGTAGGATGTGTCTGCGGGCGTGTGCTAGAGCGGGGCAATACAACGATATTGATATCGCTTTTCGAAGAGTATAGCGGGTATCTTCAAGTGGCAATGCTGTTATAACACTGACCGACTCCATTGTTACTCACAGGAACTAGTAGCTGACTGGACATTTAAATAAATTTTTTGTACCAGTTGTTTAATTAAACATCTCTACACCTTTGCCCTCATTAAAAATGCCAGGATCTATAAATATACATGAACATGCAATTTGGTAACGTCTCCATGTCCTCCTGCCTTCCCAATTAGCTTTGTATCACTAACATTAACTAACTTAGCTAGCCGCCTAACTAACGGCTAGTAAACTAACTCCAATTTGACAGGTAGCTGGCTTATAACAGAGGTTCTGCAGCTAAAGGTTTCCGGGTTCCATGTAACCCTGTAACCTCGAACGTGATTATTTCAACGCCGTGGAGCTTATTTAGTTACATCACTAACAGAGCTGAAACGTCACGCTCCCCGAATCATTTTTTTAATGGAAGTACTGAGAAAATCTCTGCTTTACATGGAAGAATGTGACTTGTGTGCTGTGATAACAAATCTGTGTGTCCGTGTTGCTAAACACATGAATTAAGGTACCTGCAGCCACACGTTGGTCCATCCTTTCTGTCTATGCTCACATGTAAAAGGGTCCTCTAGCACACAACCACTAATGTATACAGGTTGCGATGCTCCTTAACGGTGCACTCAGGTTCGGAGCCGAACCCAAGCAGGGCGAGGGCTGGCCCACCTGGGACGGAGCGGAGAGGAAGCAGGCCGTGCTGAGTGTGGCCTTCCGCTACTTGGACACATACAGAGAACTGCTACAGGAGGAGGGGGACAGGTCCAACAGCTTCCCTAAGGTACAAACACACACATGCATCCACTCGCACATCCGACACAAAAACACTCCAGAGGTTTCAAGTGTTAGTCCTGGCAGGAGCCTATCAGCGTAGCCATGGCAACGGACCTGACTCAGCACTGCCTGTTTGAGGTCGTAATCGTTTTGCCCGGTATTTCCGAGTCCACCTTTTTCTCCAGCAAACGCACAGATCGGTTTCTTTCCCCTCCAGGAGAAGAAAGCTCACAGTGGCTTACTAATTCCCCAGTCTACTTGTTTATTTGCTTTGGGTTGTTCTTAAAATCCTACTGGCTCTTCAAACAGGACCTATATCTATGTGCCGTGCAAGAGCTCAGCCGCTTCCCTGAGCTGGTGGAGGACGTTCTAAAGCTCCAGCGCTGGACTGAGATCCTCCACAACCCGTGAGTGGCCTAAAAATGGCAGTTAATCTACTTGTGATCTTCTCTGTGCAAGTAAATAGCAGGCACTACGTTGTTACACCACTGCATGATTTTGATTAAAACCCAAAACCACATTTTGCTCGTTAACATCTGAATCCAGCTTTATGGGCCACCCCAGGCCAAGGATCTAAAGGAAATTACAAAGAGAGCTGAGGCCCCCCCCTTCCCACATATCTGGCTCCTTTCATTACAATACAGTAGCAAGCTATAAAATCCTAAACAAGAGACGTACTGTAGCCTATTATCAACTGCAAGGCCATGGTTCTGTGAAGTGGCTAATTGGGGAAGGAGTTGCATCTGGTGATTGATGTGTTCCTTATGCGATTTAGCTTTGACTGACTTGTTAAATCCCTTCATCACCTAATGAAGCCTTTAAATCCTTTACTTTTTATTTTGAGTTAATGAATGAAATAAGATGATCGCTATACACAACCATTCACTTACTATTGGCGGAATTCTTTTTAGGTGTATTTATAACTAGGAAATGTTTGCAATTTATTTTTTAAAATTTTTCATTTCTTTATCAAAGTGATTGATAACATAGGATAAAGTTGCATAGCATGCAGTCTTCCATGTCAACAGCCCAGACGAACATCTAGCCAACGTTGGCACGATGTGCTCAAATTCTGTTTCAACAACGTATAGAATATTTATTCAGTTATTCTGTTATATCCGGCTAACCGACGCCCCGAAAAAGTTGGTTATGCCAATTCAATCCAGGAGGAGAGTTGCACGAAGGGAACTTGAGATGAATCTGCTTACTCCATAGCGTGGAGTGTGTAGATTTAATAAATCGCCCAAAGTTTACCCGACACTGACGGGATTGGCTCACACTTTACACTCAAAGAATGCTGGAGGGAGCAGATGATCAATTGTGGCAATGTTTTCTCAATTAGCAAACGAGCTGCGGGTTATGTCGTTGAGATGTAAATTGCGCACACTGTGTCGATGTTTGTGCGCTATTTTGCAGGGCTCTGTATTGCAAATCACCTCATGTGAGGCACTACCGACTTTCTCTCTCTCTCTCTCTCGTCTGTTTCTAGGGTGGAGGAGGACAAGGAGAGTCGAAAGAAGCAGGTGCGTCCACTCTTTCGCCACTTCAGACGCATTGACGCCTGCCTACAGCCGCGAGAGGCTTTCCGCGGCTCAGATGAGAGTGAGTTCACACTGCTTTTAAAAGACATGCTAATCAACTTGGACATCTGTGACTATATGTGCAGGACTTTTACAGCCTAAGAAGAAACATAAGAAAGGTAACAGAAACCCGAATTCACACCGGACGCGTTGCGTAAGCATTGCACCTGCATTGCGTGAGTGGCGCCTAGTAACCTTGTGTCCGATGCACACGACACGAGTGCTTTACGCACTACCGGCACGACGGCACGCTTTGTTTTTTATCAGGAACACGAATGCCCAAACAACAGTGTCCATGAAACATTGGGGATGGGAAGAGTCGAAACATGGCATTAGAGAGTTGGACGGAATAAACAGCATATTTGAATTATTATTATTTGAATGCATCTCGACTGAGTTTACGTTTCACTTCCGTGCACAAGTGAAAAGAAATAGAGACAGCTGGACGTGTGGTCTCGCATTTTACACGTGTCTTACGGAGTTGGTGTGGATTGAAACACTTGTTAAAATGGCAGCACATCTGTTGCACGTTGCAATAAAACGCTTCAGAAGCACGTCCGGTGTGAATTGGCCTTAAGATTAAACTACGCTACAGCTATTTGTTAATGCACGAGTCCCAATCAGCACAATATGGCAGAAGTGAGGTCATGGGTACGTGCAGGGTCTGCCCTGTTTTATTATTGTTTTAAGAAATTATTGCACTTCATTAATTAGTATGATGTTATCAGAGACACAACTCGAGTCAAATGCTTTCCAGACTCACTAAACAATCAGTCAATAATCAATCCTAAAGAGGGAATAGCTGCTGACCTCGTTGACCTGGCATGGCCTATTTATAGTGAAGATGTACGACCAGACCAGGAAACCGACAGCAAAGCAATATATTGATCAAGATCAAGTTACTTTTGAACTCATGTTAACCCTTTAGTCATCTAAAAAGATGCTAATTAAAAAATGCAATGATGACGTCTGATATTGAGAATTGTAAATCATATGCAGGCTTTTATATGGAGATATTGTAATTTTGAGAAAATATTATGGCTGATAAGGAGTTTTTTTTAAAAGCAATAGAAAGAGTAGGTTGCCAGTGGTAAACAAGGTAACTGCTAAAGATTGTAGGTTTTAGCAGGCATTTCCTTCTGTAGTTTTCTGCAGGGTGTACACGCCAGACCACTCTTACGTGACCATCCGCAGCCGCCTGTCGTGCCGTGTTGGAGAGATTTTGGCTCTGGTGCGGGAGAAGCTCCAGTACAGTGAGGAGCAGCCGACCCAACTTGGCAACCTCATACTGGTGGCTGTCACCTCATCTGGGGGTAAGTGTCAGGAAACATAAACTGAGAAGGTTGGACTCAAATGTTAATTCATTAGTAATTCAATAAAGGGGTAGGAAAATAGAAAAGCAGGTTTAGTGCTCATTAAACAACATTTTTTATTTGCTTTCATATGCAACGATGGTTGCCAGGCCTGCGTCAATAAAACCCAAAAATCAGCCCAATACCAAAATTCTAATTTCTCCAAACCCTATACACAGACCAATATCATTCCTATCATTACAAAACGTGTTGTGATATTTAAAAGTAACGTCATGCAATACATTTTTTAATGAAGTGGTATTAAAAACACGCAGTTTCCGTAAATAGTTGTTTCACCAAGATCCTAAAACGGTCTCGTGTTATATATATATATATATATATTGTCAAGAATAGCTTTGAGAATTCATAGACCAAATTACTTGAAAGCTTTCCATGATTTTGGTCATGCAAAACGACCGAACCCCAACCCTACGGACAAAAATTAACCCGCGAAAATTTAAATGTGCTCAATTCCACGCAAATTTTGAGCTAAAAGAAATCGCTATGCGTTGTGGTACGTTCTGCGTGTACATCGGTTCTACACTGGATTTACAGTTCACTAAGGGCATTAATATAGAGAACTATCCAGGGAGAATGATTGTGCACTGAAAATTTAGACAACACTACAACATAGCTGACACGCAATAGTGCACTATATGGTAAGTAAGGAAGAAATTCAGACACGGCTCAAGAAGCAGTTCACAATCCGAAGCACAAAATAAACCAGGAAGTAGACTGTGCAAGAGCTAAAGTTTGGTACTGGTACATAATACCTCATAAGGCGTCTCCTATTCCTTTGAATTAATCAAGTGATCTACTTAAATAAGTAGTTAACAGGTCTCGGGTGATGCTAATAATCAGTCAGTTGTAGACATAGCAGGTGTTACAGTCTGACAGCTCACAGAGAGACAGATAAACACAAACGTGCAGGTTTAACGTGCACACACACTTAAATCAGCGCAAACTAATTCCTTGTGAGTGGATGTTTGTGAACCTCCATTAAGTCTTGAAACCCCAGCTGCTTACTGTATAGTTTTTAGCCTGTATAGAAATACAGCTAGCAACACTGCGACGGCCTTGCGGGCAGTGTGGGACGTGTTGATGTTTAGGTGTGCTTATCAGCCTGGGTTGAGCTCGCATGTGTAACATTAACATCTTGCTGTAATCTGGGCTCGTGTGTTTCTTTTTTCTTTTCTTTTTTTTTACACAGAGAAGGCCGTGTTCCGTCCCAGTGACGAGGCCGTCTTCACCACACTGGGTGTCAACACACACCTGTTTGCCTGCGAATCCTCTGAGCTCGAGAGCCTGGTGAGAAACATCGCAGTGATTCACTTGCATGCAAAAATTAAATTAATTAAAATAAAAACACTGTGCTAAAATATCTAATGATGAGTAAGGGCCAGCAGCCCCTAATTAACTGTGCAGTTTACATCGTGCTAATTGGTGTCTTTGACTTCTTATCAGCCATGTTAGCATTTTGGTTGAACTATTTCTGTAGGGCTGCACTGCATCAAAGAGAGGAAATGATAAGGAGGTGTTGCAAGTTATTTTTCCAGTCCTTTCTAGTTCAGGAACTTATCAGGAGTTAAAAGATTGTGAGGAATTTTTTCCTAATATTGAATATTATGGCTACACTATAATGACTGAAATAGTAATCATGATCATTTTGCTCAATATTAAAATCTCTATTACTTATCATGATTATTCAGCCAGTTTAGGTACAAATGACTTTTATTGCACTTTATAATTTTAACAGAAAACAGTCTTTTATTTTACATTGTACATTATAAGCCCAATTATAAGCCCATGAATTTTTTAATCATAGTAAAACAGATCCTTAGTCATATTAACTGAGTATTAATATTTTAAATGTTACAAAATGACATGATAAATAGATTAATACCTACATACGTACATAAATAAGCCCCCACTGTATGCAACCAAAGAGACAGCTAAGCCATATGAATAAGGATCTTGTGACTTTAGCCAAGCTCACCAATATTAGTTGATTTTGTTTAATTAATTGAGGAAGCCAAAAGCCACAGTCACGCCCTATTGATTATATTACAATAAATATTTATACTCAGGAATATATAGGCAACTTACTACAATATATTTTGTTGCCGTATGGGTAGTACAAGCTGTGATTTTAACACATTCCCTTCCTATTGTTTACAAATCAGGCAGATAAACTGTGAGTAATTGCTTTGTTGATAAGTATCAGATAAGCACAGGCCCAACCCTGCAGTTTTGCCGTGTGTGTGAGTGGGGCCCCAGAGTTCTCACAGGCGTGTGTGTGTGTACATTAGATGCCCCTACCCGAGGAGATCCACTGGTCACCGGGCGACAGCAAACTCCACGACATGAGTGCAGAGGAAGTCGCCAACCAGCTGGTGGTGTTTGACTGGGAGCTCTTCAGCTGTGTGCACGAGGTCAGGAAAAACACACACATCTTCCAATCCTCCAGGGCTGCTTCACTCTTCAGTGCAGATATTGAAAAGTCACTGCAACCGGGTCTTTGTGTTCTGTGTTTAAACAGGTGGAGTTTGTGTCTTACGTGTTCCATGGGGAGGAAGCTCGCTGGCGCCCTCTCAACCTGGAGCTGGTACTGCAGCGGTGCAGTGAGGTGCAGCACTGGGTCGCCACCGAGATCTTGCAGTGCCAGTCGCTGCCAAAGAGGGTGCAGCTGTTGCGCAAGTTCATCAAGATTGCAGCTCTGTGAGTAAACTGGTGTGTGCGTGTGTGTGCTTGCGTATGTGTGTGTTTGGATTCAATTTGACGGGATTGTCGTGCACATGGAAGCCAAGTGTTAGTGGCTCATCATCGGCGAATAAGGAAAGGCATGAAAATTAGTCTCTAATAGTCTTATAATTATCATTGAATGATCTAATAATCATTATTGGGTTTCAGGTTTTCAGAGCATGTGCTAACAGACAGTTGGGTTTTGTTTTAGGTGTAAGCAGCAGCAGGACCTGCTGTCGTTCCTCGCTGTAGTTTTGGGGCTGGACAACCCTGCAGTTAGCCGCCTGCGCCTTACCTGGGAGGTGAGCACGTTCTTCTCCCTCACCCTCTCTCTCTCTCTCTCTCTCTCTCTCTTTCTCACACACTCTCTCTCTCTTCTCTTTTCCATGCTCATTTTCTCCATGAAAATGGCTCTCACTGTCACACACACACTTGCACTCTCACTCGTTTTGTTCTTCTCTTTTCCTTGCTCACTCACTTGAATAGACACACACACACACTCGTACATACCAACACTTTGCCAAGAGCCGAGTGTTATTCCGGGCCGAGGCCTGTTAGCTGTCGTCATAGCAACTGAACTGACTATTTTTAAAGGAAACAGTTCTCAAACACACTTTGCTGTTTCAATGCAGAGTGACCTTTTTCTTAATCCTTCATTTCAGCCTTTTCCTCTCGATCTATAGCTCACATTACAAAGGCATGAATGGTTCTAAAATATGCACGTTCACTGCACTTTTTCGGCAGGGTTTGCCCGGAAAGTTCAGGAAGCAGTTCCAGCAGTTTGAGAGCATTGCGGTGAGTCACCAAATTATACTAAATACCATACTAGGGCTGTCAAACACCTTTAATAGTTGCTTTTAAAACTTTAACTGCGGTCGAATATTAATGAGCGTATAATGTTATACTGTCACAGACAGAACGAACATAAGCAGCAGCGCTACACTCTACACATGTTTCATATCGCATTAAACACGTGTCATGGGCACTCTGCCGTGCGCGGCTATGCGCGTGGCAGTCGCCATGATGACGAGCACCATGCATTCGTGTTTATGTTGTCTGTCTAATGTGCGCCCGGTCCTGTCTGTGATTGATCCCACCTGTGTCTTGTTCGTCTGTGTAATTAGTATCTGTATAAATACCCTCGTGTTCCTGTCCTGATTGTGTTCCGATGTTAATGTCATGTTTGAATGTCATGCCGTGTCTGTGTGTATAAGTGTCTGTCCAGTTTAATGTGTTTAATAAATGTTTGGAAAGGCTATGCACTTGTATCTGACTCCTAGCTCAACCCATGCCTACAATGTGACAACACGGAAGGTGAAAATTGTCGTTTTCTTTCGTAAAGAAAATTATGAGAAGGCAATATTATAATTTTTGCATAAACTTAGTGTTCCAGATTCATTTGATTTATTTACCCACAGTGATGGTTTTGTTTTTAATATTTAGCTAGATTTTACATTTCTTGGCGTAAAAAGCTGCAATCTTCAAGTTGTCTTCACGTAGGAATCATATATTTTTGTTATTGAAGCTCCTCCAACATACAGTACGGCCAAATCCCAAATGGTTTTCTATTCATTACATGTGCTCACTACATAGGGTATACCATAATTGGCCCTTTTCAGAGAAATTAATGACATATTTCTGCTTTAATTTAGTGGGGGAGTAATTTGAGCAAGCTAGTAAGCAACGCTGCAATGGAGTTCACAAAATCCAGTTAGCTGACTGTACCATTTTGCGAAAACAGCAATAGAAAAAAAATCCAAATTTTAAGTTTTCATGACTTCTTCAGAGACGACTATTAACAGAGAAGATGGATTACAGCAACTAAGAGGAAGGTGCCAAATATACCATCCTTCGCCGCAGTACATTTGTATGTAGTACAAGGCACTTCAGACCAAAGGAGCTGTATGTGAAACAGGGAGGACGCGGAATTAGTAACCAACAATTCTTGTCAACCTTCTAACCAATTTAATGTCACGATAATCTGTCGGCAGTGTTATTGACAAAATCGAGGTGGCTAATGTTAAACAGCACCTAAATAAATTAATATCTAGCCAGCTAGCTGTTTAAAATGATCCACCTCAATTTCATTAGTAACTCTAGCTGCTTCACTTACCTTCTGCATTCCACACCTGGAAATGTAAAAAAAAGAATAAATGGTAGAGCCAGTGTTGTGCACTATATGCCTAATGGAAGGCCATTTGACATTCGGCCACAGAAAAAGTGACACAGATAAGTGTCTGTTGGAAATTGTTAACTACTTACATGTAATACTTTTAGGACACATGCGTTGTTAATTTTTATGTTCAATTAGTCGATTGATACATAACTTAAAAATATGTGAAAATAAAGTATGCCTTAAATGACAATTTTTTTCAGAGCCCTTTTTATCAAGCAACAAGGGTCTTGATCAAGGTTTAGCAATCGGGTGTTTTGATAGACTAAAAAATAGAACGTAGAATCTGTGTTTTTAAAAAAACCAAAATACGTAAATATTATTAAGATTCGAACAGTATTCGAACAGTGAACTTTGTTTTGACCGCCGTATACCATACTGAGTTCACACCACACTTAGAAAGATAGTTTATTTGTAAGCTTTGTAATGTTGTGTGTGTTTGTGATTCAGGACCCCTCCAGGAACCATAAGTCATACAGGGACCTGTTATCCAGTCTGAGGGCCCCACTCATCCCCTTCACCCCACTGCTGCTCAAAGGTAAGCCTCTGAAAACACACATCCACACATCCACACACACACACACACATGCACGCACGCACGCACGCACGCACGCACACACACACACACACACACACTTAGCCTGCGTTCACAACTGCGCCAGTTTTTCGCCTTGCATCACTCAAGTCGCTCTATGCTGGTTATTAGTGGGTGTATCCTATCTTACTGCCGGTTGCCATGGTTTCATTGGTAGCACAAAGCTAGTGCGATATGGACACATAAACAACGTAGAGAGGAAGGTGCCAAATATACCACAAAAAAAAATCCTACATAACGTATACAAAACCACCCATTTGACCACAGATTAACTTGAAAAAATGTCTTTCCGCCAAAAATGAGATGTTTTGCCCATTTTGACCACAAAACAAATGTATTCACGCTAAAAATAAAAATTCTGGAGGGAAATGCTTATGTAAGAAATGCATCTGCGCAGTGCATCACCGTCTACTAGTGTCAGAATTCAGCCTAAAACAAAGTTTTTTGCACTCCAAGATTTCTGCTGCCTATTTGACGGGCATAGTGTTTGATGTACCCAAAGAGAATAGCAAAAACACAGACGCAGTTCAATTTGGGTAAATCAAACACATCAAGTCCATAGCAGCACGTCGAGTTTCAAAAAACACAGATCTGTTTCACAGTAAGGGTTAAAAGGGACTGTACCACTGTCCCTCTTCCACCATTGCTAGTTGCCACATTGCTTCACTTCTGACTTGCAGAAGTTTACTCCGCTCAACTTTTTCACGTCGCTTGCCCCGCCTATTTCGTGTCGCAAATGGTCGCACTTCCTCTTGCTGCTGTAGATCGCCAGCTCTTATTGAAAATTAATGACTTCCGAGTGCTTTGTCTTAATGCGTTGCGCGCAGGGTAAGATGTACGTATGAGCACCACTGATATCTGTATACCCATCCACACAAACATTCCCTATACACACACACTGTTCGACATGCAACAGTAGTCCAGAAGCAGCCGTTGTCCAGATGTGCTACCATAAAGCCCCATCCTGCTGAGGCGGCCCTGCCACTGCCTGATTATAAAAAGCAACCCCAGAGCCCCTGCTAGGCTAATTAACACCTTTCAGTTCTCCATGCACTGTGCAAGCCAGACTCCGGACGCCCTCCCCACTGTGTCTAACGCTCTCACTGTGCTCACATGTTTCTCCTCACAATGTCCATTACCACACACATACACACACACACACACACACCAAGTGCCTCTCAATCCGGGAAAATGTGTTCCTGATGCTGCCAAGAACACATCTATTGAGCGATCTCCTTCCTTCGCTTTTTACCCTTCCCTTCTTGATCTGACTGCTGCCTTTTTGGTTTGCAATTACATCTCTGTCTCTGCTGCGTTTAACCTTCCCTTCAGCTCCTTCTGACTCTTCTTCAGAACGCTGTCAGTACCACTTTAGCATCAGACTCGGATATGAGCTTATCAGCGTTGACACGATCACTGTGCGTTTCAGTCGGACGCAGACATAACACTAGTTAAAAACACGTTTCTGTGCATGCTATTATCTAAATATTATTGTTTCGTTGATGTCTGGGTGCTGCATATTCTCTCATCCTATTATTGTAACTTCAAAGTAACCTTTTAAGTCTGCGTTTTGACTTTTTGAAGTTTGATGACAGCTTTAGTAAATGTTGGGTCTTTTATTTTTTTACATTCAAAACCTGGGACTTTATTGACATACATGTTCAGGCTTTGCATCATTCAAATTTGCAGTCTTTAATCTGTATTTTTTCAGAATGCACACATTCACATTTGCCATGACGTATAACAAATCAATGGAATTTGTTGGAATTTACATTTCAAATACTTGAGTTTGTTTATTACCAGCATCTTTTTTTCTACTTGCGTTCGTTCCTAGTGTCTGCTAATTTTGAAACCAGTGTTTTGCACAACTTGGAACGGTGATCCCAGACTCATACACTGTAACATGATTAAACATTTTACCAATGTCACGCGCGCGGCTGTGCGCGGGACATAGTGTGGCGGTTGCCATGGCGACAGCCGCCACGCGTTTCTGTTTCTGTTTAGTTGTCCCTGTCACGTGAGTTATGTTAAATGTTACCAGCTGTTCCTCGTCTGTCTCCCCTTGATTTCTAAGTGTTTAAATACCCGCTTGTTTCCGTCCTGTGTTGTCTTCCGATGTGTTTGTGTGTTCATCACGCCTGTCGCGGCGTGTGTTTAGTTTCTATGTAAACCCGGTTCTGTATTAGTTCAAATAAATATGTTTCATGTTCTGAGAGGCTTTGCGCTTGTGTCCTGTCCCCGCCGCTACGCGACCGTGACAACCAATGTATGATAAAATAAACAGAAACATTTTGTAACTTTTCACTATCCCATTCATCGACCCCCAGTTGAAGTTGATAAATTATTAGTGGCTCTTGCAGATATTTTGGTCCTTTGGGAACTTGCTACGGTTATGTTTGTGCCTGAGTGTTGCATTTTTAATACTTGTTTTCCAGTTCTACCCCGTCGAGGCCATGCAGGGTGATTAGGTTAGCCAGAGATGACCGAAACAACCCCTCTGTCTGTCTCTATCTCTGTCTTCTTCTCTGTAATGAATCACCTGGATCTCGCTCCTGGTGGTATGCATTGGCTCGTCTGAGCGTGTTCCATCTAGCCTTCGTTTTTTCACTTCGCAGAATAACGCAGTCAGGCTGAAAAGGGAGACCTAATCACGGGAAATGCCGAGTGTCCTTACAGCCATCAAACTCTTTCTCTCTTTCCTTTTTTCATCTGATGTTTCGGTGCCATGCTGATTCTCTGCAAGAGCACTGTCCAAACAAGTGCTGACACGTCATTGCATAACCTTCCTTAAACTATGTCCTTTTGTCCTTTTTCTCTCTTTTCCCTGTAGATCTGACTTTCCTACATGAGGGCTGTAAGACCTTCCACGGGGAGTTGGTTAATTTTGAGAAGATGGTGAGTGACAATTTATGTGCATGCACTGTTGTATGCATATAACTGCTGTGTAAGTAACTAACAGTGTTTTAGCACTATTTTCTAAGAGTCTTATGCATCCTGAACGGATCTGGTATTTGTTTCTCCTCTTTTTCTTTCAGCATAAAGTGGCAGAGATGGTGCGGAGCATCAGGAGGTACAGGAGTACTCCGCTAGGTAGGGTAATCCCAGACTGTCTCTTTTACACACACACACACACACACACACACACACACACACGCGCACACACACACACGCAATCAGCCTGTCAAAAAGGATTAATGTAAAAAGCAGAACACAACTCCACCCACGACACACACACATGTACGGACACACACACACACACACACACCTGTCTGAGTGGATTAATTTTGGGGGAGCTCTGCTCCACCCTGCCACATCCCATCTGTTTAGAACAGCACAGCCTTGAGGGCCAGCAAAACAGCAGGCAGCCCTTCAAAACACCTGCACGCATGCACATACGCGCACACACACACACGACATAATAGCATCAATTGCTCCTAGGGTAAGTGTCACTGCGAGTTCTTGTTTGTGTGTGTGCATGTGTGTGTCTGTGTTGGTACAAGTCTTTTATTCTGATCTGAAACCAATTTTCAGTTGATTGTGTAACATTAATGTTGGGATTTAGAAACGGGCAGCTCCTCCCCGATAAGCCCAAAGCGGCAGCTTGCATGTGCAGCAGCTGTGTGGCTCCGGGCACCTTCATTTCTAGCTCGCATATTTTTTCAAATTTAAAATCAAACCAATTAGACAAACAATAGCCAAGGCGCCATGGCAACCATGACACCACCTCAGGCAGAAATTTTGAAACTCGCCAAGTGCGCTGCTAAAGCGCAGTCTAATTAAGCCTACCATACCATAACCACTCTTTACACCACCACACCCAGTCAGTATTTTATTTCATTCCATGAAGCTTGTCTCAGTTTCGTCAAACTGTTATTATGAATCACAACTGTCGCAAATGAATTTATACGGATTCCCAAACTAAATGAAAACGTGAATGGTATGCTTCTATTAGTTACTGTTATACGAATATACTGAAGAGCGCAACGTAAGCTTTGGAGAGACTCCTATATACACTTGCTATGTCCATATTTGTTTGAAAATTTGTTTACAACACCCTTTATCTCACTTTTATAACAAGGCGCTGTTGAATTCTCGATTCTGATTCGTCAGAAGGTATTAATTAATTTACAATAACAGCACAACTCTGATCAGTAGTGCCGGCTGCAAGGCAAATCGCAGGTTTATATGAATGCGCAGGTTCTAATACATTATCGTTTCTATAGTAATAACTAATTCACATGGACTTGTGTGGTGGACGTTCTGCATCATTTAATGTAGCTTAACACTAGGCGAATTTTAAAAAAAGTGTTGTTTTTTTAACAGATGAAAATGTATAGTCTAATCGTGACGAGATTTGTGTTAGGACAACTTTCATTTAACATTGATGCAAGGAGACTCCAGTGTCAACACATTGAAAAATTAAGACAAATGGGTAATCGTTGGCTGTGGTATAAGCAGAATAAACCACTACGGGGTGTGCAGTTATTGGAAAATAATATATATCAATCACAACCTTTATTGCACCAGCACTTAATTAAAATGCTTTTCCACTTAAAAACCCTTTGGTCATATTTAGCCTTTCTTTCTGATACTTCTATTTAAGCTTCCTTATGAGTAAATACAACATTTTCATAAAAGCAGGTGGAAGGAAACAGTATTCATTATTTTAGCACCACTCAAATCTTTTCATCTTAAATCTTCTCATGTGCTGAAAACAAGGCACTTTATCTCATGTGCTTTGAATGAAAGGAATGTAACCCAGTTCCCCAAATCCCTTCCTAATCCAGACAGCTGATGTCCAAAATGATGACAGAGTTCATTACTCAGAGCTCATTCAGTGCACTATGATCTGTTCTAGATCTTATAGCCAGTTAATCAGAGGGATACAACGAAATACAGAAGTTATTAGAGAAACACAAATATTTCCAAATCATATTTGGGAAATACAGTGGTTCAGCTGCTGTGATGTGCACCTGCTCGATTTAATGAAACACATCAAGAAGAGTCTGGTAGAAGAGATGTTAAATTCCAACAGATGTTAAATGAAGACCACACAAATTATTACCATTTGTGTTTGCAAATCAGTCCCTTATCTAATGTTGCATTAAGGTGGATGTACTTGCCTATAACATATGTAGGGTATGTCCTGAAGACTACACTATTAGGAAAAAAAAGGTTTAATCTAGAACCCGTTAAAGTTCTTCTGGGGAAATTCTTAAAGGTTCTTTGTAGAACCCTACAGTAGACTGTTTCTTTATCAGAGTGTGCCAAGTAGAACCCTTTTAGTAAGCTAAAAACACTTAACTATCCTAAGCACCCTTTTTTTCTAAAAGGCGTCTAGTCTAGTAATGTCAGCCATTTTAAAGAACATCCCAAACGCTAGAGCGCATAGAATCCATTCAATAAAGACATCTTGATAGCCACCGAGACTACAGCAAAATTAATGACTAATTAATGATTCCCATAATGCACTGCAAGTGTTCCATCAGGTGTAACACTGAAAAATGACTGCAAGCAGCGAGTCTACATATATAACATATATAACATTCTCATGATATAGAAATAGATGGAAACGTCGCTACCTAATCTGCAACTAAAAACTAGATGTTTCGCATCTATTTGTCCTCTGTCAGGCTTAGTTGAGTTTGTTGATTTATGTAGTTAGAATGCTATCACAATAACCGCTAATTAGCCTGTAAGATAGCTGGATATTAGCTGGCTAGTGAATAGACTCCTGCAACACAAATTTATCTCTTTTCAAGTGACTTTGTAATATCTATGTACACTATCCAAAGCGACATGTTTTTTTTAAGTGTTCATGATAATTGTGACTTCGTGAACTCTTCTCTGATTTGGGATTCATCCCAAGTCTCATACCATCAAGAAGCCCTAAAAGGATTGACATATTTTATTCACTCAGTTTTTCCATGATAATAATTGAATTTGTTTTCTTGTGATCTTGAGTTTCTTCTGTTCATCATGAGATAACTAATGTTGTTTTCCTGAGATAATGGGATAATCTCGACATAGCAAAACTTTGTTTCCCCTGAGATAACAACATGAGATCTCATGAAATGAAAAACGTACTGTATATCACACTTAACATGCCTACAGTATGTCCGAACCTAATCCTATTTCTACATTTGTAATATGCTTTTATGGTCGTTCTGGTAACACTTAATACGAAGGGTGTCTTACATAACCCGTTCATAACATATGACATAAACACTTTATATTGTATTGATTAGGGAAGCTTCCGAATACTAAATAGAGAATCGAAAGCCAACCTAATGAACGAATGCACAAATATTTAAATTATTCAGGCCAGCCATAGTATTCATGAATGTTTAGATTAATATTCATGTCGGAGCAAAGCCAGGTAAATTTTTGGCTGTTAAAATATGGAGAGTTTCATTGAAAATGATATAGTATATGTAGACTTTTAATTAAAACAATAAAACAAAACTAACAATAATAAGATAAAAATCTCTCAGAATAAAACGTATAGTAGCTTCGGGTAGAAATATTGTAGCACATTAATTAATGTCATGAAAATATTATACTTTATGAATATTCATCTAAACATTCATACTAAACATGAATACTTTCTGGAGTGTTTATATTAGATGTTATGTGTTATGAATGTGTTATGTAGACAAGACACCCTTCATATAAAGTGTTAGTTCTATTCTATTCAATTTGTATTGAATGATGTTTCTCGATTTTTAGGCATAGGCTACTTTAGCCCTTCTACCTTATTTTGGGAAAACAATGTTTAATGTCGAGATGTAAAAAAATATATATACAGTCAAGCCGGAAAGTCTGCACACCCCTTTCACCTTCTCCACGTTTCATTACATTACAGA